>LR140291.1:0-17883 GCA_900659605.1 Tisbe holothuriae | reverse complement strand
TGATGAAGACATGTACATGCGGATCTGGTGGGGGATCTGGTGCTCCGATCACTGGTGGGACCGTGACGGGGCTGATAGTGGTGTTACTGGTATCCTGGATGTAGGAGGTGCTTGCACAAAAGGAGTGAACTTCTCATATATTAATGTTTACTTGGTACCATTGGGAAATGAATAAAATTTTTCAGTAAAATAACAATGCATTTTTATAAAGTAAATCATTTCATAAACAGTCAAGGATTATACAAATGCTTAACTCAATGGTAGAGCCTGTTCGATGTTAACCAAGAATTAAAGTTAGTGTTGATCACAGACTGATCTTCATAAATAACCAGGTTACTAATACAGGTCTGTGTTTTTGATAAATTGTAAGACGCATGATTTGTAAAGCATTCAAAAATAGGCCAAGAAGTTTTTATTAAAACATTATTTAGTTAAACGTCCATCAATTACCATAATGAGGAACACTATACCGGGTGCGATTTTTTCAATGGCACTCTTGTTTCAACTATCATATTTTGCCCCAAGAAACATTTTTTGCAGGGTTTTGCAGTTTCACAGTATAATACCACAAAAAACGAACATTTTTCATTAAATAAAAAAAATGTGAAGTGAATGCTAGTGCCCCATGCCGTTCACATGGAGGAAGGTGGTGGCCCTGGTCTGCGCCGGGGTGGCTGTGGCCAGCATCACTAATGCCAATGTATTGAAGAAGAAACACCATTTATAAAACTCAGAATCACCTCAATTCACTTTCTTAGGGAATGCCAGGTTCTTTACTTGCATATAAAAGACAAAATAACCAGATTTGTTATGTTCTTTTGCCCTGTTGTGTGCTTGGTTCAAAGACTGGGGTGCAGTAGCCACCTGCAATTTGGATTCAGGGGTGGATTTCAGGGTTTCATGCAGATAGCTTTGGAATATACCTAACTAAACGCCTGGAAATAATTATTCTCAACATGCAGGACATTGCAGAGAAGCACCAGAAGTAGTTTTTGACTCCACAGGATGACATACCAGCACACACAATAGCCCTGAATCAAAACTGCCCACTTTAGGAGGCTTGGATTTAGGCTTGAAGGGGAGACAAAATTGACTCTTTACTCCTCATTCTCAAAACTTTTTATTATACTAGCTGGTGGCAAATGAAGAAAAATGCACATTTTAGATGTGACAGCAATGCTGAAAATCTGAAGCTGCATTTATTGGAGGTATAGACTAACTAAGGTGGTGACTAAATTAGCAAAGTTTACTCTACTTTGAAGTCACTTATAGCTGCATAAATTGATGTGAATGACAATGTAATTGAAGGAGAATGTGTCTTAATGTCCTAAAAGTGGGCACTGAAAAAATGGTTTAAATCGGATTGACTAGTACTGAAATATTTAGAATTCTGTAACCGAGACCTGAAAGTGCCATTTAAAAAAATTGCACCCGGTATATTAATTAATATGTTATTAATTCATTGAAAATGTCAAATTAGTTAATTATATTCACTTTAATTAAGTAATTCACTAGTCAATATAATGCCCTCTTTTGGCCAATTTTAAGCTGTTGTAAAACTAACACAGTTGTTTCAAAACTATTTATATTTTGGCTCAGATAGCTAATGTTTATGGCTAAAATATGTAGGGATTTTTTTTCATTGAGTGAAGTCATGGCCAAATATTTAATTACATTTCTCATCATAATCCCCATTTTTCACTTGATTGAGTCTGGTGCACGGTCACAGAAGGGAATGAATCAAACCACTGTGCTGTGCAGGTTATTAATAGTACCAAGCTATCAATATATGCATTCGAAAGAGCATAATTAGTAGATGTTGTTAAACTGACCAAATTGGACATTTTATATGGTCATATTAGATCATTAGTGTCATTGTAACCTTCCATTTTTGCTTGTTCCTAGGACGGTGACCGGATAAAACAACTTTTTCAAAACAACTTCGGATGAAACAACTTCGGATAAAACAACTTTCATATAACAACTTTAGATATATTACCCTTGGATAAGACAACTATGGACATATATCTTATTATCCAAACTTTGTTTTATCCAAGGTTATTTTGTCCAAAAGTTAATTTTTCCCAAAGGAATTATAGCAAAAGTTGTTAAATCCATAGTGGAACCTCCTAGGACCCGCCCAGACTGGTTGTCGCTATTCTCGGATTCCGAGAATAATGCGATTGTTGGATTCCAATAATAGTGCGATGTTAAAGTAAGGAGCAGCCAATAATAAGCCTTTTCAGGCAGAGGTAGGTCGGCAAAGTAGAGTCAGTCATGAACTGTAGGTCGGCAAAGTAGAGTCGGTCATGAACTGGGGACCTTATTATTGGTCGCTCTATTACTTTAACATTGTGCTATTATTGGAATGCAACAATCACATTAAAGTTAGAATCCAACTTTAATGCGATTATCGAGCCTCTTTGCAACCAATCTAGGCGGGGAGCCGTCTGCCTGCACATTCATAGAAGGGGTTGACTTCTTTAAAATGAACGTCGCACCCTGGGATTGTCAGCTACATAGAGGTTGCTATATGCATTTGAAAGAGCACAAAACGAAGATACTACAGAGCATCTAAATGTACATAATTGCTTTAGTTTTTTTTACCATGAACTAGATTACACACTAAAGGGTACAAAATGGCAGGGACAATCCCGCGTAGAACATGTCCAGCCAAGTGGCTTTTCGGGCTGTATAAAGCTATTTTCTTAATGTTTAGATAAAAATATTATAAAAATGAACAATGTAACATGAAATGAGGTATTCAGAAATGTTTTTAGATTTCCTGTAACTGCATTTTAGTAGGAGTTATAGTAAATGGCACTATATTCTCGTTTTTGCTCGGACACACTGTATGTATAATGTATATTGAGAGCCCTAATCAAATTGGAATCAATCTTTTTTTTCAGAGCATGGGGAAGTCGCTCACCTTCCGTGGAACTGTGTACGAAGCTAGTGAGCTGCTACGCACCCATCGCTGCAAGGATCCTCTTTGTGATTCACACCTGGCAAAGGTACGTGGAGAACTAAGTCAAGCAAAGAACAAGATGCGCCGCTTGGAGGCAGAGTTGCTCAACAGAGGGATCTCACCGAGCACCTTCTTACAAGCTGCAGAGGACAGGAAAGAGCTGAGGTAGGCAGGTGTATAATGTACATTACAAGTGTAAGTGTTCCCCAGAACTTACTGTTTAACGGCGATCACTATATTAATGCCAGTGTTTTAACCACCTTCCCCTAATGTTCCCTCCTGTCACATACCGCTGTTTTATTATTCTCTATAGACACCCGAATCCCTAATTTTAATATATGTAGTAGAGTTAATCCCTTTAATTCCTCCTTAAAACGCATAATGTCAGAAAGCGCCAGCGTCTTCGACGTCCTCGACAATTCCGGGGGGAAAAGGGCGGCATCGGACTCTCCTCGATTCCATCGGCCATTAAAATCCGTGTTCTACCCAAGTGGATTCAGCGCAAAATTGAACAAGATGCCAACGGAGGAGGAGGAAAAACTGTGGTCAGGCCTGCTCCACGACCACGGAGGCAACTCCAGTTGCAGCAGCAGAGCAATGCTCTTGACCTGAGTTCTCACGGCAGTCAAATCCAACCGCAGCTTCTGCGGCGTGGCATTGTCAAGCGGAATGAACTTGGAGGCAACGGCAACAAACACTCTTCTCAGTTGGCCTTTGCAGGAGAAGAGGATGGCTATGCTAAATTACCGTAAGTAAGAAGGAGGCTCCCAGAGAATACATTTTGTATGTTAATTAGTTGTCACCGTGCGAATTTACGCTGTTCCGACGAGTTTCATACTTTGAAAAAGACGACGGGTTTGCATCTCAATGCTACGTTTAATAGGCAGAAAATTGCCTCCAGAGCACTGACTAAGTCTATGAAAGCCTATGAAATGTTCCTGTAAGATCAACATACTGATATGCATGATGAAAGAGTATTTTTCTAGCCAATTCATAAACTGAATTTACCCCGCCGGGATTATATTAAATAACTACAATCCTCTCTGTCATTCTTCCTTCTCTGCAGTGTCTTCCTGAGCTCGGAAAAGCCACGAGAATGCGACGATGACACCTCCACGATTCCTCCGACACCTCCCGAGAGGACAACTTCCATGACCAGCTTCAAAGGGTCATCGGGGATGAAATGCTCATCCGCCGCAGACTATCTGCCAACGAGCACCCGGCAAGACAGAGGAGGAGACGAGGGGGAGGAAGAGGAGGAGACGACGGAGATGGACGAAACGAGTGAAATAATGGGTCACGATGACGACGGCGACGACTCCGTACTCCAAGATCGAGTTGTGAAGGCCTCTCCAGAGACCATGCGCAAGCTGCAAGAGTATCATCATTTGTCCCCTGCCTCCGTCTCATCATCGCTGAGGCAGCATCAGCGCTTGCTGTCCACGCAAACTCCGAATGCAGTCAAGTTCATGACCTCGCGAAACACAACCAAGACGGTGGCCATGGTGAAAAACGTGAAAATGGCGCCGCACCCGATGCAAGGGCAACCACAAAATACGGTCATTTCAGAATTTGAGACCGTTCTCTAGTAGAAGCACGATAGACAGACATATAAAGGTAATAGTAGTAGCAAAGAGGATGCAAGAGTTCGAGAGAGTAATATGGTACTAACATGGACGTGGCTGTGAAAAGAACTTTTGACAGTGTTGGAAAAGAAAGTTGTACGAGCTGAAATAACAACAACGGACGGCCATGCACTAATGTTAAACAAGCGGCAAATGATTTTCCTCTAGTAGTACATAGATCAAGCTTATAATATATATGCATGTTCAACTCTTCTGATATATATTTCCATAAAATGCTTTTCAATACAATACATATGACACTTGACAAAATGGATGTTGTATTCATGATTTACTATAAAGATAGACAGTCGGCCAATATTTCATGTATCACTGCATATTTACATAAGCAAAGGCCTTTTTCATGCACTGTGCCTCATATTTTATTGCATTCATCACTGTTTTTGTTCTACTATCGGCCTTTATTGGTCTTGAAGACACGAACTATATCTTCTTTCTTCTTCTTCCTTGCCGAAAGCCGGATTTATTCACTGTTTGTCCGTCGCCCACTTCATCAGTTTCTCTCTTAGTCAACCTCGCGAGCATTCTTTATGTCGGTGATGGTTTTCTTAATGATGTCCACATCTGAAAAGAGAATGAAACAATCAACAATGCAGCCTTCTCTGAAAGCAAATAAGGAGGGCAGCTCCCCAGCTCAGAGGAGAAGAAGAAGAAGTTACAGCAGCATATACGTACAGAACATTCATACACAGCATATACATAAGAACAAGAAGAATTATGGCTTCTTGAAAAAGAGAAGAGAGAAAAAGAATATCAATATTGCGTACGTCCATTTACGCCATATATGGGCACAGCCCGACCCTGTTTAGTATTCGTGGAGCTCTTCTTTGCTTTGAATCATTGGGCGGCGCTTTTCTTCTCCTTCCTCGATCTTCATATCGGGGCTCCTTGTGGCCAAGAAAGTCTTATCCAAGCCGCCGCCGGACTTTGGCTGTCACACGGAAATTCCACTCGCATCATAGTCCAGCTGAGCAGTATGATAATGGAAAGTAAGGCAAGAAGGCGTCTCAACATAATGCACGTGTCAGTTGGGAAGAACGTCGAGGGCCTTCTCCTCCTCCTCCTCCTCTCCCCTTCTCCTGCTTCTTCTTCTCTTCTATACTCGAGCTGGAGGGGAAGAAGCTTCTTTTTAAATGGAAAAGAGGAGGAAACTAACTCCTCTCCTCCCGTTTGACGCGGATAACTGCTCTTAGTAAATCCCTTTTCGATCAAACGACAATCTGAAAGCAAGAAACAGAAGGCACTACTGGAAGGAAGAAGAGAGAGCATGAAGGTCACCACTCCTCTTGGTCATAAATCGCGCAGAATTAGCAAGCTGCAAATTGTAGTTTGATGTCATTACCTCTCAAAATCTCAACGTGGAGAGTTTCATCGTCCGACTTCCAGTGCTGATCCCGGTGGTCCTCTCGAGCCATGGGTTGGTACACCCAACCGGACTGGAGGTCAGGAATATGATGGCGCAGGTTCTGATCCTCGGTATCGTTGCGAATCCAGCCGCGGTCAGAGTCGGGCTGGGAGCCCACCATCCAGCAGAGATAGCGAGGGTTCCAGTACATGTAGTGGTCGCCTTCATCCTGACGGTACAGTGGCCGATCGTGAAGATGGTCCACCACGCGGTAGACACCCATGCACCGGGACTGCTCTTGGGCAGCATTGCCCTTGGCCTTTAGCAGCACGGTGTAGCCGCCTGCAGAGGGAAGCGGATGATGATGATGATAAGAGGGAAAGAAGTTACGAATCAAAAAGTATACTTACGAAGGGCTCCGTAAATCTCCAAGATTAGTGTCCAGAAGTGTTGTTCTTGTTGCTCCAAGTTTTGGTCTGCAACGATAATAGTTCTCGTTTAGAATAATAAAGAATATGAACTGCTACTACTGTTCTTCTGGTTGAAAGCCCATCTGGGATGATGAGCTGTATAAAAGGGCTTAGTAGAGACGAGGGATGACTGATAGTTTAGGTTAAATGTCCCAAAGGATGAATGAAAGCAAAGGGAAGGAAGTGGCCGTCCGTCCGTCCGTCATTGGGGATCTAGGATGGGATAGCAGCCTGTGCGGGGAGCATCTCAATGGACTCCAACGATGAGTGCTGCGTGAGAGGAGAGGGAACCCGTCTCTCATATGGAGGCGAGTGTTGCATCGGTTTCGACGGTGTTGTAGTACAGCAAGACAGCCCAGTGGTGGGAGAGCGTGGTGGCGAGTGGGTGCAGCAAAGGCACGCTGGGGAGACGGCGACAGGTGTTGGCGCGCGCAGAGGTCGGCGACGACGCCTGCTGCCCACAAACAGATTGCTAATGAAGCTCCCTGTTTCGGATGAGCCTTTGCTTTGTGGCAACGGCGGTGACGATAAACGGTTGGAACGGTTTCCCTGCAGCCGCTCGTGAGAAACTCTTGGTGGTGCATCTGTGGAGGAAGGAAAATGAGGAGCCCTGGATTAGTGCCTCAGAGGCAAGTCCTGGTGGCGGTGATGTCAATTAGTGGACGGGTAACACATTAGAACATGGGATACATACAGCCAACCATGTTAGTCGCTGACGATACTGACATGCACTTATTACCAGTTAAAATTTGTTAAAACAATGAAACCACATTTTAGAAATTGAAAAAAACTACTACTTACTGGTACTCCTGATGCCCTCATTAAGTTTCTTAGATGTCTTCTTGGCAATGTTCTCCGCCTCGATTCTCGCTCCATCTACCTCTCCCACCCTGTTTTCTAATGCATCAATGTGTTCCTTGTTAGCCTGAATGGCACCCTTGTTTGCTGCGTCGAAATTCAGCAGATCGTCTACATTTGCTTCTGCCTTGGAAAGTCTCTCGCTGAAGCCTTCGTCCATGGTGTTGATTTGTGCGTTAACCTCCTTTGCCAAGCTTTCCTTGAGCAAATTCGTCTGCTGGATGACAATGTTGAGCGCTTCCTCGCTCTCTTTACCGTCCAGATCCTTGATCTGCTGTTCAAGCAGCGCCACATCCTTCTTCAGCTCATCCACGTCGCCGCCAACGGTGTTCTTGATCTCAATGAGAAGCTTCTCATTGAGATCTCGCAAGTCCTCCACCACCTTGTCATTCTTCTCTCGGTGATGGTTCATCTGGTAAGTAACGTCATCGATGAGGTCCTTCAGCTTCTTGTGCTCGTCATCGTTCACCTCCTTGTGCTGGTCGAGAGACTGAGTCAACTCAGTCAGCAATCGGCGGAGTTCATCCAGGGCCTGGCTCTGGACATCGACATGGTTCTGGCAGTCTTGGAGTTGCTCAGTTAACTGCTTGTCCTTAACTTCAAGTTGATCGGCCTTCTGCCATAGGGAATGATTATCATCACTGAGTTTCTGAAGCTCATTTTTGGTTTCCTCTTCCAGAGTTTCAATTCCCGAGCGACACTTGTCCAGACCGTCTTTGACGCCTTCCAGCTTCGAGTTCTGCTGCTTGACGTCGTGGCCAAGGCGGTCCTGGTCTTCCCTCATGGTGTCTGCCTCCGACTCTAGCTTAGAGACTCGTTCGGGAAGGGTGTCATCTCTTAAATGTTGCTGGATTGAATCCAACCGTTTGTCATGATGCTCCAGTTTCTCCTCATGACCTTCGACCTGCTTCTTCAGCTCCTCTTGCAGGTCTTTCAGTGCCTGGCCTTGAACCTCAAGCTTCTCTTTGTTGTCTGCATCACTCTTCTGCTTCTCTTCCTCAAGCTTGTTAATCGAAAGGTGTATGAGATGTGCCTCTTCCACCTTGTTCACGGCTGCCTCCTGAATAGCAATAATCTTCTCCAGATTGCTATCTATGCGCGCATTGTGGTCTAACAACTGTTCTCTATCTTGCTCACGGGCTGAGTCCAGCTTCTGTAGGCCTTCCTGGTCCCTCTTTAATTGCTCCGAGACGATGGAATGATCCTCCCTGGTCCTCTCGTCAAGGGCATCCACCTGCTTCTTCAGCTCATCTGTTTTCTTCTCAGCTTCATCGGTGTAATCTTCCACCTCCTGGAGCTCCTTCTTGAGTGTGGACAGCTTCATCTCGTGATCATCCACATCTTTCCTCAACCGATCCAAGTCCTTCTGCAGCTTGTCGTTCTCATCATTGACGGACTGCTCTTTAACCTCGATATGATCCAGACGGATGGTGATCTCCTCTGCCTTCTTGTCCAGGTCAGCGTCTTTGACCTTAAAATTGTCCTTGACTTCTTCCACAGCCAACTGCATGGTCTCAAGCTCCTTCGTCACCTCAATCTCTCGCTTTTCAAGAATGGGCTTCACCTTTTCTTCAAGCACACTCTCCACCTGAGCCTCAAGACGATCCTGTACGACCTCAAGCACCTCTGGCTTTAGCATCTCAAGTCTTTTGGCCAGCTGGGACTTTTCCTCGCCGAGAGTCTCCACAACCTTCTGCAGCTCCAGAACCTTTCCGGTCTGTTCCTGGCCCAGATGAACGAGCTTCTCGTCCACCTTTCCTTCCAGGCCTTCCAAGACCAGCACAAGGCCAGCAACTTTGTCTTCAGTCTGCTTGCCTTGCTCCTTCATTTCCTCAACCTTCGCCACCATGTCTTGCTTCACCACTTCATCACTCTTGGATGACTCTTCTTGAAGGTTGACGATCCTGACATCCACGTTGTGAACCGAAGAGGACACCTCATCTATACGCTTGTGCAGAGCGCCATCTTCATCCATAAGACCCTGAAGAAGAAGCTTGTTCTTTTCGTCAAATTCTTTCAACTCGGTCTTGAGTCCAAGAAGGTCTTTCGACTTCATATCCAGGTCCTCCCGAATCCTCCCATCTTCCTCTGCTAGCTGGTCAACCTTCCTCCAGATTGCTGAATCCTCCTCTGCCTGCCTCTGGAGGTCCTCCTTGAGACGTTCATCCTGCTCAGCAACCTCTGTGCGGAGGTTCTTGAGGTCATCGGCCATGACATCAAGCGTTGATGCATTCTTCTTGCCCTTGTCGTCCACATCCTGGACCTTGTTCATGGCCACCTTGTTGGCCTCCTGAAGGAATGTGTCTGCCTTCTCCAACTCCTCAATCTTCTTTTCCAGGTCCTTGGCCTGCTTAATGTCGTCCTCAACCTTTAGGAGACGCTCGTCAAAGCGATTGTCCACAGTCTGCACGTGGCTCTTCATCTCATTGGTCACGACCTCCTGGAGCTGGTTAGTCTGCTCAAGAACCAACTTCAGAGCCAAGTCAGGCTGACTCTGCTCTAGATCAGTAAGTTTAGCGTCCAGTTTGTCAAGTCGGTCTTCCATGCCAGACAGGTCCTCGTCAACCTTGGTCCGGTTGAGCTTGAGCTCATCCACATCGCTGACGACAGCATGCTTGATTTCCTCAAGAAGTTTCTCGTTCAGAGACCGAAGGTTGTCCACATGCTTGCTGTTCTTGTCCGAAATAAGGTCAACTTCGTGCAACTTGTCATCCAACACGGCCTGGATCTCCTTGAAGCGGTCGTCAGATTCGTCCTTACCCTTCTCCACGGTGAGCTTAATGGTGAGTGCCAGCTCGTCACGGATCTTCTCCTCCATTTCCTGAGCTCCTTTGTCGATTTGGTCAATGAGGTGCCTCAGCTTATCATCGTCATCCATGAGTCCTTGCAGCAGCTCCTTGTTCTTTTCGTCAAAGTCGCGGACATTCTCCTTGACTTTGTTGACCTCGGTAACAGCAGCCAGAGCCTGGTCCCGGATGGTCTCATCCTCCGCTGCCAGATCCTGAGCACTCTTCTTCAGGCCATCAAGCAGAACAAAGATGTTCTCGATCCTTTCCTTGGTGTTGGACAGCTCCTTCTCGGCTGAGAGCTTCTGATCCGCAAGCCCCACTTGATTCTCCGCCACCCTACGTTCAAGGTCTTCCAACTTTTCCGCCATGAGACCTGAATTCTCCGCCACCTTCTGCTGCAGCTGCTCCTCATTCTTCTGTTTCTCTGCCTCCAAGGTCTTGATAGAGATGTGAAGCTGGGTTGCTTCCTCAGCCTTGTTGTTGTTGAACTCCTTGAGGGCGATAATGTTCTCTAGATTATCCAGAGATCGATCGTCTACGTTGGCAATCTTTTCTTGTAGCGTTGATTTTGCCTGCGCAAGGTCTACAATCTCCTTCCGAAGGTTTTCTTCGAGGGAATTGGTGCGATCTAGCACTCTATCGTTATTCTCTCCGAGCTCCGTCAGCTTTTCGTTGGCTCTCCCCAGCCTGTCCTCTAGCTCAATTAGGCTCTTCTCCTTGGCCTGCAACTCCCCCTCAAGTTGTGAATCCTTCTCCTCCAACTTGGCGATCCTTCCCCTGTGCTGCTCCACCTCCGTCTCCAACTTCCCAATGGCCTCATCGTAGCCCTTCTCTATCCTCACCTTGGAACCACGCAGATCCTCGATCTCTACTTTCAATTCAGAATCGTTCTTCTGCAGTTCACCCTTTACATCGAGGAGGTCATCCTGCAAGGGTTTCACGCTGGCTTCCAAGGATTTTTCTATCCTAGGCACAAGGCTCTGATCAAAGTGGTCAAGAATTTCAGGCTTGAGGGCATCCACTCGGTCCTTTAGATTGCTTCCCTTTTCTTCATCCTCTTCGAGCCTTTTCTCCAGCAAGTCCAATTTGTCCTCCTGCTGCTTCTGCACCAGAGTGAGGCTTACGTCCAGAGTCTCCTTCAAGTTCATTTGGTTGAGAGTGTGCTGGTTGATCACCTCCGTGTTTTCATTACTGATGTCTTCCAAGCGCCGAATCTTGTCAGAGAGATCATTAAGGCCATCTTCCAGATGCTTGATTTGTTCTGCGTCCTGACTGTCCTTCTGAATCACCTGAATGTTCACATCCAATTTCGAGATATCCCGGTCCAAGTTGTTTAGTCTCTCTTCCAACTGGTCGTCCTTGGCCTTCAAGATGAGCGATCCATCCTGAAGCTCCTTCAGTTGAGCCCTGTGATCTTCCAGCCTCCCATCCTGCTGGCCCTCCCTGTTCTCAAGTTCGTTAATCTTATCCCAGATTCGCTTGCTCTTCTCCTCCAGACTGTCTTCCACGTCGTCAATGTCTTCATTCACCTTCTTGAGGTTAGACTCATTCTTAGTGGCCATATCAGTAGCAGCGTCCGTCTTCTCGCCCACGTTGTCCAGCCTAGTCGAGGTTGTCTGCTGCTGTTCTTGAAGCTTGCGAAGCTCTTCCTTGTTGTCTTTGATGTCATCTTTGTTTTTTAGCACATCAGCCTGGATCATTTTGCTGTTCTCCTCCAGGAAGATGTCCTTTGCCTTAAGTTCTTTGATTTCCTTGCCTAGGTCCTCATAGCGCTTATCCTGGTCCTTTTCTTTGCTGTCCAGCAGGTTGAAATGCTCCTCATTGGTGTCCAGTCTCCTCTCAAGTACTTTGAGCGTGTCCGTTTGCACAAGCAGGGCGCTGCCGTCGGCCTCGTCCTTATCTCTCAACTCATTTAGGAGATCTTTCAGTTCATCGATTGTCTTCGCCTGAGCCTCGAGCTGGGCCGAGTGAACCTGCATTTGCTGTGACTGAAGCTCTACTTGCTGGAACAGCTTAAAATTGAGTTCCCTCTGGAGTCGGTTGGTGAGCTCCTGGTATCCCTGAAGCTTTTGAATGTCGAGTGTCTCTTTATGGGACTCTGGACATTTCCTCCTCTCTTCCTCAAAGATGAGTTTGATGAGCTCCAGGTACATCTCCCTCATGGTCGCACCACCTTCCTCTCCATCGTCGTGCACAAAGTTCCTCTTCATCATGCGCTCGTGCTTGGCCAGGATTTCATTGTCATGGTCGTAAAAGTCCTCCCGATTCACCTTGGTGTCCTTCAGTCGGAACTGGTCGAGGAACTGAAGAGCATGGAACCACAGGCGGTCGGAGGTGTGGCGCAAATCCACGCTCATGGTGAGGCCGTCTGCGTCTGGAAGAAGGGCAGCTAGCTTGGGTCAAATCTGCTTAATTATATCTGACGCGATAAAAAATATAATATTTGGGCTGGGGGATTCGTACTGTTTATGCAGAGCTTTAATTATACTGCTATACACATCTACAGGCAACGCCAAATTATTTAGAACTCACACCCTTCCTCAGGCTCAGGCAAAGTATCATCCGACTTAGAAGAAACTGAGCTAAGACTCCACTCCCACTCATGTACACTGGTTATATTTTGCTCCTCCGACTCCTTTTCCCCTTCTCCCACCGCCGCCACCGTCTCCTCCTGCTCATCGAAACATCCCAAGCAGGTCTCTTGTAAACGCCAGTGGCTCTCACAGCGGCGAACTCTGGCATCCAGAAGGCCGATTTGCTCCAGATTCGACTCATTAAAGTGTTCCAGTATGTCGAGTCGGGAAGCTGCTGCCTTGAGTTCCGGGTCGAGGAAGCGTAAACGTTCTTCATGGTCGGCGACTCGATCCTGAAGACCCTTATAAGCCGCTGCCGCCGCTGTGGAGAGCCTTGCTGTGGGTGGCTCCCTGGGGTCCAGTAACGGGGACGGTGGTGGCGTCGGAAGGTGAAAAACAAGGGCCGGCGTTCGAGGAGTCGCCGGGGTGGATTGTGGCGGGGAGGGAGGGCTCCTTGCCATCGCGAGGCCCGGGAGATTAGCCAAACGACAAATCAGCCACTCTTTGCCCTTGTGGTCTTAGCATCGATGATGATGATGTTGATAAGGATTAAAAGCTCTCAGCTAAACGATTGGTGTTCAAGGACAGAGAAAGATATGTCTTGAACCTGCTGCGACAAGAGGGCGAGCGAGAAAATAAGGAGATAAGAGCTGAAGGCTACTAAAGTTCGGGTCCACCCAAGATTATATCATTTCCTACGTCAAGGTCATAAATTGCTAGAGTTAATTTTGCTCTAGCAAAACTTGTATTGTATAACCTTTGGTCTATCGGTGAGTGAAACCGATAAAGCCAAGAAAGAAAGAAACTACTTCTTCATCTCGCACAATTGAAAAGACCGGAAGGAAGTCTTGGACAGTTGTCAGATTCAAACACGTTTTCTCCTTTGAGATCTGACTCGTTCAAGAGCTATCTTTTTCTTTCTGTCTTCTTTCTTTCTCTCATTTTTGCACATACGTGCACACTGCTCAAAGACGATAAACTTCATTTGTAACGAGACTCGGAGCTAGCTTAATGCAGCAAAGAAAAGAAATCTTCAATTTTCATCAACTGTCCTCCTTGACAAGAGACTGCTTGTAGTTTTGATTATAATACTTTAGTTTAGGCATTCATTGCTCACAAAATAGGAGGATGACGAAGTTGAAGGACTCTGATTCATATAGTGGCATAAAGTAATTAATGGTTCAATTTTACCTCCTTCTGACCGCGGACAGTCTACAAGCTCTTCTCTTTCCCCCGCAAGTGTATCAAGATGCTTGCTGCAGTCTCTCACAAGGTCCAGGAATATAATGAATTGGACTTGGAGGAATGTCAAGGATGCATATGTTATCGGCAGGGCAAGATAAAGATTTTATCGCCAATAAATTCGTAGACCTAAGTGTATCACAAATAGTTTTATCTCATGTCAGCCAGGAATTAAAGGAGCTAATGCACACATCACTTTAAGTGAAATGATGATGATGTCATAGTTACGTCGTTGTACGAGATAAACTTATTCAAGCCAGTAATTCATACAGTGTATAGTGTATCCATCCGCTATGTATGGTAAAATTTGCAACTATAGAACTATCTTACCTGGACAATCAGTTGGACCGTTATTTTTACTCCAAGCTGCGACAAACACTGTCCGCCACCAAATACCTCCCCCAGTTGTCTCGTCCAGCGACTCTCTCTCACTGGTGCAGCGATGCTCGTCAACTGCGGTGTCGAATCGGCGATTAAATGCTGATGACTGACGATGGCGTTGCTCACTGAGCGGCTTAGCCACCGCCGGTCCCTCTCCAGAAGCGCCGCCACATGCTGGATGAGTGGCCGCCGCCGAGCAGCGAGGGAGAAAATAGCTGGGCCTCTGGGCACTATCGAACATGAGCCATGTGTGAAAAGCGAACCCGAGTCTCTTCACGGAGAGAAGCTGTCCGAGAGAGTACAAGAAACTCTTGCGTAATCGTCTGCATTTTGCACAGGCCCATTTGGATTCAAACGGGGGGGGGGGGGGGGGGGGGGGGGGGGGGGGGGGGGGGGGGGGCAAGGGGAGCCCCCCTCAGTGCGGCCTCGTCCAAGCTTGGATGACGTCAGGCTTTCTAGGTGCGGTCTGTAAACATACGGGCTGCGGCCGGGAATTGTCTAAAGCGAAACAACTTACCCGTTCTACCTGTATAAGCGTTGATGTAAATGCATTTTGGACTGAGCATGTTAGAGAACAAATTTTAGGTGTAGAGTGTGTATTTGTTAGTCAAGACATATTGTCACGTGACACACACTTTGCCTCTTTCAGCGTTGACGAAGGGCAGCAAACATCTTATTTTTGCCAGTCATGCGATTCAACACTCGAAAATGAAGTGGGCAGGCGGCCAGGCGGCGAGCTAGCGAGCAAGGAAGGGAGAAAATAAGTTGAGAGGAAAGGAAAACAACTCATGTGTTGCAGATTTCCTGAGGTAAAAGGTAGAAGACGGCGAATGAATAGCAGGAGACATGACGTCGGGTTCATAAATAACCGCTTATGCAATTGTTGTAGTTCCATGTTCCAGGCATTAATACACGTCTTTAACAGGGAGAGGATAAAAAAGGAGTGTAGGAATACATCGATCATGTCTACAATTCCTCATTAGCATACTCTTGTCTATGTTTTTGTCCCAGAGGGAAATAAAAGTAAAAATGTATAAAAATATCTCGAACCCACTTTCATCAAAAGAACTTTTGGCAACTTGGGGGCGTTCTTGAGGGTAGCCACGGCCAATATATAACACAGGTCGGATCATGAAAATCAATTCTCCGTTTTCCCGCCTTCGCTTAACTAAGCAGGCCGGGAGTTTCTCCTCTTACTTAGTGGGAGAGTGACCGCAATATAAGCGAAAAAGTAAAGAACAGGCAGCCTGCCTTATGCGCCGTACGGTCTGGGCTTGGCACAGTGTAAACTCTGTATTAATTTATGTACTACAGGCTGATCCAAGAAAATGTATAAGATATCGCCCTCTTTACTCCAGTCTGGCTTGACATAGACCTCAAATAAAAGGTACTATTGGGAATTTAGGTAATTGAAACAAACATACTTTATTGGATGCATGTTGATAGACTCAAGTAGGTCATAAACAGAGAACAATTTTGCTTTAGTAAGGAGTTTGCTTCAAATTCACATATTGCAAAACAAGGAATATACACTTCGAGCTTCATTTTGTCTGGCTTGACCAGTATTATACGGTGACATAAAAAAAGAGGTAATTGTGAGGCATTTCGATAATTTGTAGTGGAATCCTCTCTCAGACTGAAAATGCCTAAAGACTCTGGCATGAACAAGGATATCTTTTTTATTCAGTCTGGATTTTTCCTCAGTTCTCTTGCTCTTACGCGCATGGGGACTTGAACCCCGGATTTCTTTTGCCTGAGTTGAGCTACCACGAACCCCACATTAGAGGAGCTTTATGTTTGCTATGCTCTTTGTCGGGGGAAGATAGTACAGTAATTCTGTCAAAATGGGTACATCATAAATAAATATGTACCTATGGGAGTGAATTTGGTTCTTATCTTTCGTCTTCTAATTGCAGGCTTTCGGTATTTTTTTATCAAGAACTAATTAAATTTTACATATTCAAGACTAAAAATTTCTTAAGAAAAGTTCTAGCATTTTCATACAAAATTAAGACTTTACCAAAGCAATCCGGTGTATATGTTAGTTTATTATTATAATATGCCTCTCGATCGGTCTCTGGACTGCAAGCTCGCATTGGAATGATTAGCATACTGGCGTTCCCTGTCAAGGCACCGTGGCCTAAAATATATACATAGATCGATGCATAGTGCATACCAAATATTTCTTTAAACATATGCCACACTTTCACACCGTTTCTTCAATAAAAGCCAGCATGATATTAGTATATTTCAGTATTTATATTAATCCTCACTAGAAACACTACATATGTTGCTTCCGGTAATTTCCAACGATCCGTAGGAATCCGCTTTGTAGTAATGGACATTTATTAATATGGAACAAGTAGATGAAGATGCAATATTGCAATCATCAGTTGATGATCCAGCATGGTCAGACTCACACAACGTATCATTTCGGTTGCCGGAATAAACCTATAGCAAAATTGTACCATTAATTCATATACAGTACTGATAACTTTAAATTGAGAACTACGAGTAATCACTGACAAGTTAGAACATTAACTGCAAATAAACTTAAAACAGCGTGGCCATACTCCATTTAATAGGTTAGTGTTGCTATTTGTTAAAATAATTTAAATATCACATTACACATTTATGTTACGCTTGACTATAAGTTAATAATGAACTTGTTTGCTTGCCCATATTTGCATAATTCTCTTGTTAGTTGGATTATCACTAAGCTAAGCTCCACTCAAAGGTGTCGCTATCCTCTCTAAAGAATTCTCTAGAGAATTATGTAAAAACGACAAGGCAAACAAGTTCATTAATTATGCCTTGCCCTCAGATCCAAATCTCCTTTGCTAGATTTTACGGCCACATATACATCGTTGCAGCTTTCCCCTGTACAGGTTACTCTGTACCCTAAAATGGATCCTTCATTTCGTCTGGTAGTAAAACTGTGAACTAAAGAATGATAAATTAAAGTCAAGTTTTATATGTAACGGTGTTGTTTTCTATCGTTTTATATAAGGCATTAATGTAACTAATTTAAAATTTCATGCAACATTACTACATACCTCTGTTTTCGTTATTGCAGCTCCTGCAAAAGAAAAAAGAAAATATAGATAAGGTGTATTGCATATTGTTACCTTGGAAAAGTCTAAATAACTTCTGCTAGTCACAGTTAAAAACTTCTGCTATCATGGACATTGAAATTAAACAAGCAGATTCAGATAAAGCGGTAAAAATGATTCACCCTTGGCAATCTTTTTCCTGTTCTGATTCCTCTGTGGGTGGGCAAGGTTCCCCTCCAAACTGGGGCGTTGGAGAGTTGCACTGCCGATATCGTCGTTTCTTGCCAGTCATGCAATGATCTAGGCTGATGCATTCAACATTAGACCACAATTCCCATAACGACCAGGCTCCATTAACTGAAATACTCTGATTTACAATAGTGTTAAAAGCGATTCGGTCGCGCGCATTCGTATTTTGGCGCCTAAAAGCGGATCCGGAGCCGATCGCGATCGGTCGAGGGACTGAGTTTACTCCCCCTAGGCAAAGCAAGTGCATGAGCACAAACATCTAAAAGAAAGCTCAGCTGAGGGCTGAAAGTCTCACCCAATAAAGTGGCCTAA
>LR140290.1:0-17860 GCA_900659605.1 Tisbe holothuriae | reverse complement strand
GAGGGCGCTCTTTACGTTCAAAGTGGCCACAAAATGCATAAGATGGTATGCACGTACATTATTTCCCAGCAGAAGTTTAAGAGCCTGATGTCATCTTAAATCAGTTTGCGCTCCAGTTCCCAGCCGAAAATGCGAATAACTCCATTTTTATCCGTTGTGTAATCCTGGCATTAAGCGGAACCCGATCTAAGAAGTGACGTCGATGCCACCAGAAGAGCTCAGTCTTTGACAGTTGGAGAGAAAAAAAAAGCTTCTTTTGATTCTATTTTCTATCTCTTCAACTCTTTTTAGCTGGAACATGTTAACAGACCTGACACGAAACGGTGCGTAGTACAACGAAAATCCCCTTTGGAATTTGTTGAGTGTGGCACATTTTCAGAGAAAGGAAACTTCTTAAAACAGAAGGATGTAGAAGCGCTTCTTCTTACTGCTTAACTAAGAATGGGTTATTTAAGATTGACTATAGGAGCCTTTTTCGGCCGGCGTATCTGAGGATTAAAGCTCGTCACTCGCATCGAGGAAAAGACGACTTTCGAGTTTCCGCCAAAGTTGAGCTTCAAGAGAGTGAGTGAAAATAATTTCCGAGGATCGATAGAGACGATGAGTGACTAAAAGCGATCCAGATAGATCGAAATAAATATGATAACAAACTTCTTACTAATTGACAACTTTTATGTGCATTAAATTGGGCCTTAAAATATAGTCCAACAATACCGCAGATATCTAATGACTTATGCGCCGTCTGGAGACCGTCCGTGAAATGATTCATAAGGACGTCCGACTGAATCCATTGGAGCGAAAACACAATTTAATTTTGGTTGCTTGCCTTCGTCACCACACAGCTGGGAGGGCAACAGTCGCTTAAAAGAGGAATTTTGACATGTATTTTGCAAGCACGCAGCTTTTTTGTTGCTGCCCTTTCTTCTCCTCGTTCTCCTCTGTCCAAGCTATTGTGTGTTGCAAAAAAGGAATTCCACTCTCAGCAAAAAATAATAATGCTTGAATGCTCTATTAATAGAGTTCATAAAGCTCTTATTTAATGGGGAATGTGGCATTTTCAGGCAACATTTGTAGAGGTGGACGTATAAATGTATACGTCCGCCAAATGTTAACAAGACAATTGAAGGCGGAGATTTGGTCCAAGAAAAGGCTTACAACATACCATCTGCTCAAGAGGAGGAGGGAGAAGGGAGGAAAAGTAAGTCTCTTTGAACAGGAGACTTTCCAAGAATTCCCAAACTTTAAGGGGCCAAAGAAGATTTTGGAAGGGGTATTTTTCATCAAGCCTTGATTGACTCTCGCTTTGAAGAGAACTCTTGTTGGAAAAGACTTCTTTTTCATCTATCTTTATTCAATATGATTTATCAAGATAAGAACGGTAAGCAATTTTTTTTCTCATACCTTCCTTTGCCTCCCTGGCAAACTTCTCCACCTCGTCAATCTCGGCCTCCTGAAGCAACTCATTCCTCAAGAGTTCCTCCTCCTCCGATATAAGAAGGTCATTGTCCTCCACCCCGGCCAGCTTGTAGTACATGGCACTCTCCGTGAAGTTGATGTCAGTGCCGGCCAGGCTGATCTCGCACGTGAAGGTCGTCTCGTTGTCCAGGTCCTTGTGACTCGCCTGGACGCTTAACGTCGAGTCGTACAAGGCGGTGTCATTGGCGTGCTTGGACAACCGGGGACTTGTGGGGTCCTCTTCCCAGAGGAGATACGTTCCCTCCCTAAAGATTTGACTATGTAGACATGTTTAGGTTAATTAATGTCACTCTTACTCATTAGTGGTCCTGGAGATGGCAATCACCGGCTCTGGATAGACGCCAAACACGGTGCATGACACATTGCAGTGGGTGCCCCTGTTTTCAAGGATGAACTCGACCTCAGTTGGGGGCGCTGGAAATATATAAGATGCACGATGATCACTTTAAGCCGTGCAAAAAGTAAGATCCCATAACGCCTTATACTTGTGATAACAGTCTTATCATCCGCCACAAATGGGCCATTGTTTTCGATTTATGCGCCCTCCTTAAACATGTTGACAGCTATGTCTTTCCATTCTGCTTCCAATCAGGTTTTGCAGCAGCTGAGATTTATGTCGGATGGAGCCGTCGTTTTGCTGCAAGAAGAACCTTTTCTTTGAATTGAAAATTGTGTCAGGTCATTCTTTGCTCTTGAAAATACAAACTTTTGCACTTCTCTCGATATGGGGGTCAGCAGATCTTTTCTCCCCTTGCCAAGTCATTGCTGTTCGTTTCATACATTTTTGAAAAGGAGGCTAAAAAGGGGAATCGAGATTTATAATCAGCGGTGACCTTTGGTGGTGAAAAAGAAACAGATCTAGATCGTACAAAGTGGCCTCAAGAGAATTAATTAAAATGGGAAATACATTTTACTCTTCTGTTTTGCTAATACATAATAACTCTAACATAACGGGAAATGGCATAAAAATAACCTCCTCCTCCGTCTGGCTTAAATTTTTCCCAGGGGTTTCCATTTCTCCTTCTTCTTCCAATTAATTTCCTACTTCCGTCTCAGAGCTTCTCTAACGACGCCAATATAAGAACGGTTCTAATCTTAAAGGGAGTCAGAAGCTTTTTCTTCTTCTTCCAATCATAACATATAAACAACACGGCTGTGTGCGCATTTTTAGACCGAGGCAGAAATGAAGCCATTACTCTTCATCTCCGAGGCGCATATTTCCCGCCGTTTGCCTTATTATTATTATTGCCATTATTATTTTTAACCCATGCGCACAAGGGGAAAATTGCAGCCAGGAGAAGTCATAAAAACGAAGTCAATCTCCGCCGATCTTGGAAGAGAGTCTCTCTCGAGCCCACTAAATCAATCCACACCACAAAGAGCTCCTTTTCAAGGTTCTTACTTACCGAATATAACGAGGTTCTTCTGCTTAAAGTCCTCGTCTGTGAACGTCGACACCTTGCACTTGTACGAGCCGCCAAACTCAGGCTTGAGGTCGACCAGCCTGATGGCCCGGTGCCGCTTGTGGTCGTCCTCATCCACGGTAAAGTCGAGGTCGATGTGGCCGCGAAACCGCTCCCCGATCACCTGCGGCTTCCGCCCGGGCAGCCACTGCAGGAACGGCGTGTGCTCGCCGTTAAAGTACCACTTGACGTCGAGCTGGCCGCGCTCAGCCTCGCTGAAGTCGTAGTTGCAGTCGAGGATGAGCGAGTCCATGTCAGGGGTGCCGTATTCCACAAAGGACGGCACTGACAGGTCACGAATCTCAACGGATTGAGCTGGAATATAAAGAAGAATATGTGATTATGCTGAGGGGGCGTGTCTGGACTCCAAAGGAGGGCAAGGTTAAGTTCATTTCTCTCCGCCCCCCAAATTGGATCCCATACATCATCACGTTCGTCATTCGTCTTCTTCCTGGATTAAACTACGTGCCGCAGATCTTTGAGCCCGTTTTCCGCGCTACCATCTAATCGTAATGAGGCAGCTCCTTCATGGTCAAGAAAATACCGTCAGGTGACGCGCATCGATCAAAAATGTACTTGGACTTTTTGCATTTATCATCATCATCATCGTTGTATGCAAGAATTAGGACATTGAGTGCAAAAAGTAGAAATGCCAAGATCAGGGTGGATGAAATGTGTTCATGACCCTCACTCACAAGGGGAATTTGTCGCCCTAGAGACTTCTTGTGAAAAGGAATAATAGTACTTTTCTCTTAGCTGTCATGTTGCACAATGCCCGCGCTGTTTGTCAAAAGTTAGTTGTGTCCTTATTACGTCTAATTATGTACTTTTAAAGCCATTTCCTCACGGAAAAAGCAAAAACATGTCACACAGTTCTCTATTTAATTTCTGCTCCCAGCTGAGAAAATAAATGGTTTGAAACACAAAATGTATAATTATCCCCTGGACAAATTGCACCCTGCAGAACATATTGCTCTTTATTAATCCAAAGCTCCTTTTGTAAAAGTCGAATTGAATGTAATTTCCTGCTACTCTATGGTGGTAAAAGTGTCTTTAGAAACTCTCCTCTCCCGTCAAATACATTTCCTTTTCATCGTGATCCATCAAGCCTCATTTCATATCAGAAGCAGCAGAGGCTGAATAACTCAAATAATCGTCCGTATTCGTATCATGACGGTCGATCCGACACAGATATGAAGCAATGTTAGGAAGACGCAATTACACGATGCTAATTTTGCACAAAGATCACTTTTGGCAATGCCAAGGTTAACTGGAGAAGAAGAAGTAAGAAACTTGATTAATCATATAAGAGGGTTAGAGGGAGGAGGAGGAGGAAAAAGCTGCTTAAAATTATCATTTCTGTTCATTAATTCTTTGTTGGTAGCAATACAGTCTGCAGTGGTAGCCTCCAAATAGAATTCTAAACGCTGCTCTTTTTGCACCTTTGCGTGTTTCAATCCTTTATCTTCTTCACACGGATCGAGGCAAAAAAGAACGTTTTGGGATCTTCTTCGTTCTTCTGCCAAATGACTGCAGAATCAGAATTGCCTTCTTTATCACGGAGTCCTTCGGTTTCAATTTAATTAAAATTCAGTTTGGTTTCAGACGAAGCAGCTCTTTTTTGCACTTGTCAAAATGAATTCCACGGCCGATCAAACCGTGGGCTAAATAAGGCTTTGGAAAAATGCCACCGTAGGTTGATATGTCGCTTGGAAGGCCACTCCCGATTGCAAAAAAATCAAGCCAAAATGTGTCCTTTGTTTGCACTTAAAAGGTATTTTCTAATTGAGACTGCCATTGTCAATGGAGCAATTTGCCTCGCATCCAATTGAATGTGTTTCGTCCTTGTCTATCGTGCTGTTTCCTTCTTAACTTCTATCGTGCTAGGAAATAAATTAGCTTAGATTAAAATCGTTCCGACTTCCCGCTGAGGGTGTGAGAGAAAAAAAATGCCCAAGTGGAAACGAGCGTGTCCTCACTTCGTTTTGAGTGCAAGGGTTGCCAGGTAACGCTTAATAATGGCAACCCTAGGTACTATATCCAGGGTTGCCAGTTATTATATTATGCATATGTATTTGAATAGATTGCCATCCCTGAGACGAGTGGACCACATGCTAAGCTAAGCCCTTCATATGAAATCATGATAATCGTCTAACAGGAATCCTTTTTTTCTGTTAGCTACCATGGAAAAAGGATCTGCAATAAAAGCCTGAGCCGCAGAGTCATCTAAAGAAATGCGATAAATGCGATTCGATGCAGGGTAAATTGAGAAGAAGAAAAGATCGCATATGGCATCCATCATAAGAGAGAAGAAGGTGTTTGCAGATCTACGATGATATCAATCTGAACAGTCACGAATTCTTAATTCTCTTCCGACTCGGAAGAAGAAGAATTATAAACACAAATCTTCCGATTTGTCTTCACTCCCCGTCCTTGAAACGCTCTTGACCAAAAACAACAACATGAGAATATTTGGATTCCAACAATTAATTTCCTTCGCCCTCCCAGGGATTCGTAAAATCCTCCTCCCATAATTGTGGAGTCCGAAACCATTTTGAAATTAGTTTTTGCATGCGGTTGAGTCATAAAAGTTAAGATTTTAAGGAGATGCCGGTTTAAAATAATCTGGAACATGTTGGAGGGCGACTCTTTAGCGGCCCCGAGCCACCTTCAACGAGACACAGTGGATTCTGACAGGACAACTCTTCTTCAAATATCCACTGTGCATATTGATTTTCTTCCCCTTTTAAAGCTCATTTGAATAAATTTCCGTTGAAACCCACTGTGGAATCCCTTATTTTCATCTCATTTCTGCCCATTCATTACGAGTATAGCAGCAACACTAGAGATGGCCATCCAGCAACCCCGATTGCTGCCAAGACGGTGTTTAAAATAAAAAAAAGCTGATGCGACTCCTCTGATGAGTACGTTGCACGTTGTATCGAAAAGGGTTTGGAGTCCTCCCGCAGGCGAAAGAGAAAAGTTCCATTTGAGGTCTTCGTATGATTATTGGGCGACATTCCCACCGGGAGAAAAGTGCTTTTAAGTGCATTTCTCATTTACGTGGTGATAGAAAGGAAGAAGAAGGATGATGTTAAAACTATCTGGAACCGATAAGAAGAATCCGACAGAAGAAAAATGCATGAGCTGCTAGGAGAAGAAGGTGAAAGGAGAAAACTTTTTCATCGTGCACTCATTGCAAAAATTGAGAGAGTCTTATCAGCAATTTTACTGCATATTTTATCAGACTCTTCATTTTTTCCATCAATCAAACTTTTCGGCATATTTATCCTTTGAAAACATCCCTTTGACACCTTTTATATCTTCGTATCCCCCGTGGATTCTTTAACTTTTGACCTGCCAACTGGGACTGCACAAGAAGTTGCTGCTCTTATTGAATCATACATAACCGCATTTTTGCTGTCTTCTAACAAACTTTTTGTGTTGAGGCTGTCACCAAGGGGAGGAAAAAGTTATTTCGTTTGACGTAGAAAAATACAATTGGCTTTTGAAAAAGCTCTTTCCTTCTTCCTCTTTCCGCTCTCTGTACGAAATAAATATTAGTTTTTTATTCTTCAATATCTGTTTCCTTTGCACAATTTTCCCTTTTGATTTGTTTCATATTATTTTCAAGGACGAAGTATAACGACGACATATTAGACGGGAGACCGTTTCAGATTCTTCCAAAGATACAAATCAAAGTTAGGCCTATAAACAAAAATATTCCGAAGACGAAGAAGTTTTTTCGGGCGGTGAAACGAGAGATCAAGATTATTTTCGAGATTCTTCAAGTCTTACGAGAAAATGTATTGTTATGCTAGTTATAGAGCGCTCAAAATAACAGATGAAACCAAAGAAGAAGAAGACTCACCAAAAGGAGAAGTAAAGAACCTTGGACCACCCTAATCATAATAAGACTTTTAAGACTGGGGAAAACGGAGAGCAATGAGTTTTGTCCCACGCAAAAACATGATCCAGTTTTAACGAATCATTTAATGTCGGCCTTCTTTTGGCGTTCAGATATAGTTTATTATTGTCATAACGAGCAGATTGTGTTTTAACCCTTAAAAGGAGATCAGACGTTTTTGCATTCAAACAAGATTTTCGGTGGCACGAGTCTCTGAATAAAACATTAAATTTGGAGACAAGAGGTTTGTTAGAATTAAATTTTAATGGCTTTAGTCTCGGCTCGGCTTTTAAAGGGACGGTCAAGAAAATGATATTGTAATAAAATGGTCCCGCATTTTTGCTGTCTCAATCGTCAAGTCGGATGCATTTTTATGGCTGGGGATGCCACTGTTAATGAATATATTACTGTTATAAACAATAGATAATTTCATAAAGTTTAAGCGTTCTGTCAACGCTGATAGCCGTCGTGAATTAACTCAAGGCATTCTGGTTGACAATTCGGCGCAAAAAATAATCCAGCAGCATTCCTAATGTCAATATAAATATCGTCTCGTCTCAACTCGATCAACTTTATCCTGCAGAGGAATTCCTTGCAATAAAATCATTCAACTTTATTTATAATTCCCTCCGTTTACATCGCAAAAAAGGATTGGGGGTGAGATACGTTTGGAGCTCATATAATGTAAACAGTCTCAAGTGGAGGAAAGATGATCCTGCCGGAGATACAACAGCATGATGGAACAAGATCAAGAGTCAGGGTTGCCACTTTGAAGTAATTGGTCATAAAATAAAAGTTTAGAAGTAGCTTTGTGTTTATGGGTTATGTAGCATCCCTGGAGGCCCACTCCCATTTAATTAAGCCAGGTCATTTATGCTTGAAAAGTGCACAAGGAAGGGCGGGTTTCCATTTCTTCGTTATTTGAAAGCAGCTTTATGAAGATCGTCTTATAAATTTTAGCATAAACAAAATTGTGACCAGAGACAGACACGCCTTTGGCAAAACTGCCGTGTAGAATAGATGTAATAATATTAAAGTGGAGATAACATCCTTGAGAGAGGAAGCAGATCGGAAGATGGCTTTGTTTACATATTTATGCCTCGCTCTACTTCTGAAAATCAATTATAACCGTATATCTGTAATACGGATACTTCTGCTACCAGAAGATCATATTATCAACCTATAATGATGTATAACTCGCATAACCCAATCAGAAGCCGTCTTTATTATATCCTTCATTATTTAATATCAACGTCTTATTCAAACAACTTTGGAGGCATTAGAACCTGTTCTTTCTTCCCTTTCCTCTTTTTATCTTGCTTCCTTCTTCGCAGCTTCCGATGATGAGGTAAAATATATGCTTGAAAAGAGATTCTAATGAGAGGAAGAAGAAGAAGGAAAGGTAAAATATGTGGCAAAAGTTCATGGTTATCAAGTCCGCAAACGCATCCTCGGGGCCTACAGACGACGACGGCTACAGAGGTAATCATTCTAATAATACGACGCCATTCGAAACCGAGAAAAAGGGATAAAACCATTCTCGTGTAAGACGTCCTGCAACGAACAGCGAGGATAGCAATGATGTTGAAAATGAGTTGTAGTGCCGTTTCCTAGCCTTAAAATGTCTTGTTTTCTGCACTCACAGACTGGCAATGACAAAAATCTTCCTCTTTTTTGTTGTACGCATATGACACATATGAATGGAACCCTCGCTGTTTTCTCTGCTCAAGCAACATATTGTTGCTGCAAGAAGAATGTAAAAAGAGGGTATTTTATGCCATCATCGTGTCTTTTCGTTAAAAGAAAAACGTGCCCAAGGTTGCCTTGTTAATATTTAGTATTGAGCAGGAAGAAGAAGAGGAACATGAATATCTCTCTGTGTGTACATAATGTGTGTAATCACCGGGATCAGGGCTGCCATATATTAGTGTTCAAATTGCGCTGAAGGAGTAATGGAATGTGCAATTACGTCCCTGATGAAGGGAAGGAAGAATTGGTGAATGTAAATTTGGATATAATTTGTGTGTTTTTCTTCACTTATCCCGTTGTTTGCCTGCTTCGTCTTCCTCCTGAATTAAAGGCCTAATTTGATGGATATAATAACATAGTTGAAAAGGCAACGGAAGGAAGGAGACGGCAAAAAATATCAAATATGAAAAACCACCGTAACATTAAAAAAGAGTTTTGCTGTCAGAAAAATCTTCCGCAGAATCGTGTTTTTTCTCAGAGGAATGTTTCATTTCTTTTTCCCATGCCGACGAAGCCATTTCTGAATCATCGCATTTCTCGATGGCAGTGAGTGGTATTCTCACGCTTGGAAGATGTCCCATATAGGAATTATTATACTTTCGCATATCTCTCTCTCTCTTTCTCTCTCTCTCTCTCTCTCTCTCTCTCTCTCTCTCATCCTTCGTCACCTTTGAGATCTCCTCCGTCGTAAACTTGAAAATGTCATGAAAGTTTTCCTCTCTCTCATGATTTCCTCAACGCACGAGTGACGATCAAGAGGATTATCCTCCTCCGAGTAGGCTCCGAGAGACTCCTCCTCGGAAGAGTAGGTTACAACGAGGGCAATAATCACACGACCGCTAGATCATGAAACTCACAATCAAAAATTATCCAAATGCAAATGTCTAAAAGTTGAGAAAAGGAGGAAATGTGAGAAATGCATGAAAGAAAGAGGAAGTCCAACTTTGTGGATGATATTTAACACGTTGCCATTGACATTTTCAGGCGGATTCTATTCAGAAATTAAATTAATGATGTCACTTTTAATCAATTAAACGACAAAGAAGAAGGGAATCTAAGTCCTCTCGGAAATATATGCAGATTCATGTCTTCGTCTTTCTTAAACTGTCGTGTTCCTTTCTGTTTGCCAGCTGGAAACCCAAAAACAACGTTTTACACTCAGCTTCCTATTCCCTTATTTGGTGAAGCTATAAAGTTAGGTTAAATAAGTTATGCATATACGTGTTGTTGTCGTACCGCGCATTGTATTGTGTTGTCGTCGAATATGGCAAAATGGACGTTTTAAAGGGCTATTGTATGCACAAAATTAGACACAAAAAGCATGTTTCCCGTATTGTCCACATACCCATGAGCAAAAGAAGCTTCTTTCGGTTGACGCAAATCTATTCACAAATCGTGTTTGTTGGAGACTGACGCATTTAAAACATTTGAGCTTATTTGGCGCCTAGTCGCCTTCGTCGTTAAGCCTTTTGTGAAAAGGGCAACAGGAGACTTTGTCATGTCTATAAGTCCGTTTATATGGACGAAGAAGAAGTGGTTTTGGACATTTGTTTGGCCTTGGCAGAATTAGCATGTTTTTGTCTTCTTCAATACGACATAAAAAGGCAACAAATTTTTAAAGGACTTCCGTGGTCACTTCGCACCCTTTTTAAAGGAATTTCCGATCAGGGTTGCCATTTTGTACAACAATTCTTTACCATTTAACAACACTTTTCCAAAGTCCAACCCTTATTATATCTCCTTAACTCGATGATTTTTATGGTCCGTCTGTTTCGTTGCCAGCGAATTTTATGGCGTCATCGTTGCCGGTCAAATTGCTAATCACGCCAAAAATACAGTAATAATAATACGTTGCCAGATATGGAAGAAGGTTAAAAAGGCGTTAAAAGTTAGCGTATGTGCGAATAATCATCATTAACGAAGCATTGGCGTGCAAGCGGGGGGAACAGTGAATAATATGAGAGGCGCATAAAAAGTGTCAGAAAATGCGCGTTCGCCTGGTTGGAACGCGAAATGTGTTGCTGTTGACTGGCATTTTCAACCCTGCTTGAAACAAATTCAAACGTGTCTTGAAACACACATTCAAGTTTAAGCGTGTCAGGTCTGCATTTTATTTGCTGAGAGGTCGCCTGAATATGGAGATGATTTTTGCATATGGTCAGAGGTTGTTTGATGACCTTTAGAAGACCTTGTTCACTCTTGTTTATTCCCTTCTCAGTCTCTCACGAATTTATCCTAATTTGCAACTATTTGCAGTTAAATTATGCAAATTACATGGGAAATGTGTTTAACACTTCATATACGACGTTACGCGAGGATAGTTTGGCGACCTTTTGCTCTTGAGGGTGATTATTTAAGACGGTCTCTGTAAAATATTATCCACGGAAAATACAGTTTCCAGGGAATTCAATCAATACCTGTTTGGTCTTTCCTCTGAAATCATGAATGAAATGAGAATCTCCGTTTTTAATTTCCTATTCTTGTTCATCGTAGCAAATATCGACGACTGTCGAGGTAGCAAATTTTGAATGTTACCTTTTGCCACTTTTGCTGGAAATTAACGAAATTTGGTCCCTTTATTTTGAGAGAAAACAAAGGTCTCTCAATTTGAAATATCTTTGAAGCGTGTTATTTCAAGGAGCAGGGCTGACAAATATAGGTCCCAAACAATTAATTACTTGAAAGTGCACTTCTTTGAGGTTAGAATACAAGGCAACCCTAGCATGAAAGAGGTCGGCCGTGCTACTTAATTTCCTCCTCAAGGAGCTTCAAACACTCAAAGTATGCAACTGTAACACATTTATTCTCTGACCTGAAAGCCTTAGTAACAAAATAAGGCAGGATTTTAATGTTTTTCTCAAGTAATTTCCAAATATTTGAATTTTTTGTATGTCTTTAATCCTGATCTAAGAATATATTCCAGTTGTACATGCTTTATCCCTCCTACTCCTACTCCGTATCTAAGGCAACGCATAATTTATAATTTATAATGTATCTATCCTCTTGAGTTGCTCTGGAAACTGGGATTGAATGAGCAGCAAGAGATGCTGAGCCGTATTTAGGAGATGAGCAGAATAAGAAACTTGTGACATTCTCCTGTCTACTTAAATCAAGCAGCCAGGCTGAAAATTAAGTGAAAACTTGAAATTAATCATTGTATTCCTACGCCTCAAAATAACAAAATGTGCAATTTGCTTTCTTTTCAGTAAAATGCTCACTTGATATCGGCCTAAACTTGTTCGCTGTATCTTTCACCTTTTTCCTCCGAATTTCTCTCAAGTCTCTCCCCATCTCTCTGTATCTCGTTCCTTTTCCTCCCATTTTAAACGCAGTGTGTATAAAAGCAGCTTTCGAAATAGCCGGGTGATAACATGTTGTCGTTGCAAAAATAGCTTTTCCGAGTCAAGAATTTTTCAACACCTTCTTTCTCTGTCGCTCACACTTCAAATCTTTACACCATATCAGCAGAAAAAGGAAGGTTGACTCTCACGTTAAATAAATCGGCATCGAAATACATTTTTTCCAGGAAGTATGAATGCCAAAATTGCGTTGTTGACGTACACTAGTTTTTCCTCCGAACATTATCCGATTTCGTCGTATAATACTAAACAAAATGTTGATGAGAAAGGCTGACGGATCCCTAGGGAGATTAGGAAGAAAACAAGAGCAAGGAAACCGAGCTGGGTCATAATGATGATATACGCTTTTTGTTCCTTTGTGACCCTGCCTCAGGGAGACTGACGACGACGATGTGAAGTAGTTACGTTGTAAATCTCTTCTCTTTCCATTGCCTACGAAGGCATAATTTCCCTCAAGTGGATTTAACATTTTGTCGACTCAGCTGCTGATACCAGATGATGAAGAGAGTCTGAGGAGGGAGAAAGAGAAAGAGAAAGAAAAGCCCTCTTTTGTCTTAAAGTGTCGAGGATGGTTCTTCCTCTAAGAGCTCAATTATTACTATAATCTCCTTATCGTGCCCTAGTTATAGGATATTTACTCTAGTTTTGAGTGGAATTAGTCATTAACATGCTCTACATAATTTCAATAACCTACTGCCTACGGTTTTAATCCCTACTTAACATCGTGACGTTTTATACACAATTCATTCAATTCTCGTGCACTAATTTTCAAACCTGCTTAAGCATACGCTTGAGGTTTCTTTCCTTCTCACGAGTGCGTCGCACGAGCTCATTTGGTCAAGAGGACACGAAGGAGAAAGAAGAAGTGTAATAATTTGTGCAACCAGATTAACGACCTCGCCGCACGAACAGACTTTTACTCCAATGAAAACCGTATTTCAGACTTAGGGATGGGAAGTCGGATGAAACAATCAACTCTGGAGAAATTCGTCCAATGTCAAGATTAGGTAAACATCTGGCAACCCTGATCATAGTACTACGACATCACTTGCAGCTAAGAACACATAAAAAGAAATAGTCTCTAATTGCACCGGGAACTAATGAGATTCTGCACTTTGGAAGAAAGAAAGAAGATTATTGACCAAGAGGCAGAAAAGAGGGTTGCAAAATAGCTGTAAACATTGAAGAAGAAACTATCATCATTCTTCATAGACTGGGCCCCGCCCTCCTTCTCTTGCAGAAAACCGCTAACGACCTATAATGCAGTTTATATGATGCAATTGATCATTTAGTCTCCTTAATTTATATGTCTCCTCCTGTGAAATGCCATGTGAACCAGCTGATGCTGCGTCCAAGTATATTAATCTTGTCCTTAAAACCGCAAGGCAGATTTATCACGCACACGAAAAATGACTTAATCATCATGAAGGTATTGGTGCCGCAGCATCAGCAGTCGTAATGAAGGGTATTCAGAGCCTCTTAATCGGATTATGAGAGTACGAAGATCACATTCGGACATTATGCGCGTCTCATTCCACCAACTTCTCCTTGTGCGTCAATCAAAAGTCACGAGAGAATCATTTTCTCATCTCTCCCAAGTGACGCATTTTGAAGAATTGCCCTCGGCAGCCGAACGGCGAAAGAAGAAGAAAGGTGCAATCACACTAATGCAATCAATGGAGTCGTAAAAACGATTATCAGCGGCAGTAATAACAATGCAGTTCCGAGGAACGGTTTTAATCCATACTCGATATTCAGCAGCGTCTTTGTCGTGACCTCTATGTACACCGGTCTAATTTTGAGTACATGTACATATGCGTGCTCTACATACACTCAATACCAAGGAAACGAACATTCGGGGATTATTTTAATGGCATCGAGTGTTTCTGAATGTCGATATACATTCGGAGATAAGTCGAGTCGAGGAATAGAAAAAGTAATTTATTCCGAGTTTTATAACAAGGTTGATGTTTCCCGTTCAATACCATTTAGATCTAACCTCACATGCATTCGTTGTATTTGGATACGTCAATACTACTTTTGTCTTTCTTCGCACCGCTGTCGCAATCGGCCCCCAAATATTTCACTTCTTGCATGCAGAACCCAATTTTTCTTCTTCCCCCGCTTTTTAGAACTCTTCTTCTTCTTCAGTTTCTTTTTATCGCACTCCGAACAATGGACTAATCCGTCTATCTCGAAGAAAACCCTTTTTCCGGCTGCTTTTATCTTTTCCATTCTTAAAGAGGATATAATAATGACAAGATAGCCGGACATACCTACATGAAAAGAATAGCATTATTATTATTCTATTAAGGCCTATTCTGATGCATTGAAAGGTTTAATGCTTATTGCAAACACGGTAAAACAGCATTACTACAAGGATGTTTCCAAATATGGAATTGTGTGTGGCTTTGTTTTTATCATTCACTTTGGCACTCTGGCGATAAACGTTCCATTGTATTTCATATTGAACATAAAAAGTTTGTTTTCAATATCAGGCGTGACACGTATCAAAATACTTAAAGTCATGATCGTATTGTGTGTACTATTAAAGCCGACATGAATGTAGTATCAAAATGTCTCGTACAACCAATGCATCAAAAAGAGACTTCAAGTCTGTAATAATATCCACGGTTTTTGAGCTGTTGGGCCTGCCTATTGTTTTCAATCTGCCCTGAAAAAAGGGTCTCAATGACGGAGAGAGAGAGAGAGAGAGAGAGAGAGAGAGAGAGAGGTAATCACACTTTCCTTTTGTCCGATCTGCGGTGTTTTGTTGAAAGGAGGAGGAATCGATCAAAGGGAAATATTTATAATCATCGCCGTCGTCGACGTCGTTTTCTCAGGAAAGGAAACAAAAATTAGAACTCAAGGACGTCTGTTGGCTCTTCAGACAGGGCTGATGGTTTCAATAATAGCTTTTAGTTGCGTGTATATTCTATATTGAATAAAATTCGTCCAAATGGCAACCCTTAATGAGGTGTGTTCCCCACCTCAAAGGTTGGCGTTTTGGTCTCCTGATATTATTATTCTCTTTTGCTCCCTTTTCTCACACTGATATCCAATTGTGGGGGCGTCAAATTTGACGCTTTGATGCAATTCACGGATTAGACATGCCTTTCAAACAGATTATATTACTATATCATATTCAAAATATATTAAAGGAGGGAGGGGGGCAAAAACCGAGAGGCTGCCTGTCGCCGATGGGAAAATAAAGCAAATATGCGCCATTACCATTGCGTCATTTTCCTTCTTCTTTTGCGTCAGGAGTGTCAAAGTTGAGGAAATGCGTCGTTTAAGACCCCCTGACTTTTCAGTCTCTGTGTGTCATCCTGCCGTGAAATTTGCAAACAAATACAAGATGGAAAATGCGTGGCGAATATCTCGAATGCGACGCTTAATGAGATCATTTTCTGGGGGATGACAGTGCATTAGAGTAGCTGCTGCCATATGCGTAATTGTTCTTCTTCGATCCACTGGTGACCCTGGATTAACCATCATGAACTGGACACAAGCTGAGAAGGAGAAGATTCCAACAAAAGGACAGAAGCAGCAGCAGGTGAAATTAAAATGACTCTGCAATCGACTTTATCTCGCGCAATTTAACCATCAAGGTTTTATTGTTAGAAGAACAGCAAGCTGCAACAATGTCTCAACGAGCAATCGCGCTTTCATTCTTGACAAAGAAAATTGCCTGGGTTACGTCATTTGAAAACGAAAGGATTTTCTTTTAAGTCTGGCCTTTTTGGCAAGCGGAATCATTTCATTTAGCAGCATATAATGCACGTTAAATGTCTCTTTGGAGACGAAACTTCATTCCCCTCCGTCAGGTGAGGGAAGATTCCTTTCTTAAGTAATCCCTTCCTACATTACAAAGAGGATCAGCGTTATTTCAGAAATAACAGCATGTTGGGAGGAAAAGAAGAGCCCCTTACTTATGTCTCAGGTATCCGAATAACAGTTCTACTGAAACAAACACTAGTCTAATCCAAATAGCACGAAATAACGACGGCTATTTTGTTTAAAAGGGGATCATCAAAGATGAAAAGAAGGAATTAAGGTACAAAAAAGCTCTTCAATCACAAATCGAGACAAATAGTGTGTGATGATCAAACCCTCTTTTTATTAGGAACAGCTCACGGGGAGAGGAAGATTCGGTTTGATTTTCAATTGGAAATAACAGATCCACAGATATGAACTTAGTAGATCAAAAGAAACCCACTTAAATTTCAAACTCACTTTTCATACAGAACATAAATTAGAACATACTTTCTAGAGGGTCCGGGGTTAGCTATACGCGGTACGCGACTAGCTAAAATCATCAAAACTGAAAAGAATGAGTTGAAAATTTAATCACTTTCAAACGCGACTCGGGGCTTTCAGAATATGTAAAAATTATTTTGATACGACTTTTTTTGACCGAGTTATGGGGGTCGACTTTTGAGATTAATTATACGCGGTACGCGACTAGCTAAAATCGCCAAAACTGAAAGGAATGAGCTGAAATTTTAATAGCTATCTAACGCGACTCAGGGCTTTTTATAATATGTAAAAATTATTATACTATGACCATTACTTTCAGAGGTAGAAGAATACAGTAACTGAGAAGGTCATTATATACGCAAAGCTAAATTCGGCAAGATAAGTCCATATGAGCTTATATGTTGGTTTTCTCTAAAGGTGACTTAGGGCAAACTTATAAAGAGATTTACTCAGGGCTATCAGAGGGAGAGCGTAACAACGCCGCATATGCAGTGTTTGAACTGATATGAAACTGAAATTTGCAGGAATAACCCAAATGTTAATGTCGGACATGTCATAATGACGGACTGAAGCCGCATATTTGATCCGCTCTAGAATAATGCCGCACAATCATATGCATGTACTCATCTAATATTGTTTCTTGCTTCAATATAATTTTTGTTTAAACTTGGGAAATTATCATATTAATTGTACAAAATATATATCATACAAAACGGCCTGAAATGTACATGTCATAAAGTTGTACAGTCATGTCATGCAGATTTAGTTTTTTTTTATTTAACCTTTTCTTTTTAAAATAAAATTAATTGTGTTTACTAAATATAGGATACTGAATATAGGTTCAATAAAAATGGAAAATAGAGAAAAACTTATATATATAGCCTAGGAAGGATCAATCTTTGTAATACTTTTTAGTCGAGTCCCATTTTGAAAGTGTATTCAACCAAAATAAACATTAACCCCGTAAAATAATGAAATTTTTACTATTAAACATGCCAACATATTTTCCCTAAAATGTTCCGCTCACCCGGTAACTGGTAAAATATCACAAGTTACTGAGGTTTCAAATATTGAGGGGAAACGGGTGGTGACATGGTATAGTCAAGTATATTCTTCTTTCAGTGTGTATAATAATGTTCATTTGTAATATGTCTTTTCAACTCTCGATTCCCACTTAAAACAGTTAACACATATAACATGTGTATTGTGTATTTGGCTGCTGTATTATCACCAAATACCTGCTTTAAATGGACAGGACCATTTTCCCAATTTTCTAATCAAATCCGATTTTGGTCCACTACCCTTGATAAATTGTTCAAAAATTAATTTATTATACATTTCCCCCGGTTTGTAGAGAAAGTACCAGTGCTAGAAGCTGACCAGAATTTGAGGCATTCTGACTCAGCACTCTAGCTGATTTTAGTCGCCCACGTCATAGACCACTGAATTACCTGGACAAACCGCGACCTCCAAATTGTTATGAACTGGCAAAATGGTATACTTTCATTTGACAACAAAGTCCACTAAATTGAAGTTGTTCAGTGGGATGTATGACCCAAGTTTTTGACTCTCTAAGACCGTTCTTGAGCGAGAAATCCCTTACATAAACACTACATATGCGGTAAATTCTTGCACTACTCCGGTCC
>LR140289.1:0-17872 GCA_900659605.1 Tisbe holothuriae | reverse complement strand
GTGAAATATGACAGTTCTGGGGTGACACCCACTGCCCACTGGCGTCTCTCTCTCTTTCTCTCTCTCTCTCTCTCTCTCTCTCTCTCTCACTCCTCTCTCTTCTGGAGAGTGTGCCATTTGCCCCCAGGCACTCCCTGTAAAAGTTGCTGAAGAGCCTTTAAAGGCTGCTACTACTGAGGGCATTTTAGATTAAGTCCCTTTGCAACTACTGACAGAGGTTGAATATGGTGCGACAGAGAAAAAGAACGAAAAGCCACTTTTAATTTCTCAAAGTCCATTCCAGTATCATTTGAGAAGAAATTTTCCGCTGGGGATGATTTCAATAGTACTATTTTAATATAAACTTGAAGAAAAACTTTCTCCTACCCAATAGAGCAAAGGTTAAGAAGACCACACAGTATGAAGAAAAGGAAAAGGTCGTTATTATTTTTATGATGGCTCCATTTTAAAGCTCCCTTTTCCATCTTAATTCCAACTCATCTCTTCTAGATCCCCAGCTCCTTCTTATTATATTCATTCCATACACGAGCCCAGCATTGAAACTTTCTCAACCCAAACCCACGTATGCAAGATTTTCTCTGGTCGATCTTCATCAAATCTTGACAGCAGCAGCTGATGAAGCTGAGATGGGAAAGTTTCTTTTTCGCCCTGGCAAAAGTTTCTTCTTTCCTCTTATAGCCCTTTTGGCCTCTTTTATAGCTCTTCTCTCCTTTTTCTTCATCTTTCACACCTAGAGTGAAAGGAGGATGAAAAACAAGGTTTGAGCATTCTGATGAAGAACACATTCGAAGGCCAAGAAGTCCGACGACCATAAAGCCTGTTTTGACGGGAGACCTGAGCAGAATACATCGGATTTCTACAAGAATGGTTCACATCGGTTCTTCCATTTTCAAGATGTGCCTCTTCTTATTTATTTATCTGCTTTCCCTCATACGCATTTTGAAAGCAGACAGCTCAGTCAGACGTTTGTTTTGTTCCATCTAAACAACGACAACATGCTGCAGCTCCATTATCATCATCATCAGAACCTCGTCTCTAAATGAGCCAAACCAACCTGGGAGAAAGAAACGTGCGTTCGTGACATTTTAGAGTATGTACAACGACAATGTCCATTTCTGTTTCTTGTTGTTTGTATGATTGACACATGTATACTTTAAGCCTTAGTTGCAGGTGCATTTTAAGGCCAACTGGTCTTAAATAGAAAATGAAGATTCGTTAGCACGCGATTCCTCTTTAAAGACTTCTCCTTCAAATCATTGGATTTTCATAAAACGAATCGACTGCTCTTGACCTAGCACATGAGGACGTCTTCAGAAGAGTGTCTCTCACAGAAGGAGTGTAATTGCATAAAAGGGGTTCCAGGTTTGAGCAAGGAGTACATTTACAGCAGACAAGATCCTCCTCCACTGCATGGTTCCATCAATCAACCTGCTTGTCACAAGACTAAACCACGCAGGATGTTACTTTGGCCTTATCAAGACCAAATGTGGTCGACCTTGTTTTTCTCCAGGATGTAATTGATGAAGTACACGTGGAGAATGTTGAGAAATGAGTCGTAAGGGTGAGCAGTGAAGATGCTTTTACTTTGCAAAACAGGCCTTGAGGAGATTGAGTGTTGGATGCCACGTACTCAGCGGGTGGTACGCGGCGCTCTCTGTTTGTAAACAAATAATCAGGTTGCGCCTCGCACCATTCCCGTTGGCATAACGCCAATATACGATGGGAGAGCCAATACACAGATAACGAATACCTCTATCTTTCTCCAGCCCATTTGCCATGTGGAACACGTTTGGGATGAAGCTTCATTGGGCAAAACACGTCTAGAGAGCTTATTTTTCACTCCAGACTCTGGTGTCAAAAGGGCACAATTATCAAGTCCATCCATCAGTTAATCTATTTTCCAATTTTCAACGTTGAATTGGTGAATTGATGCCCTGGAGAGATGTGTACTTACGGTTGTACTTTTCTTACATAAGTTATTTACGTATTTATTACTTAGAATAGAATTTAGAAATATGCTTAAATAATCTCTTTTCTTTTCATCTTTCAGGTATGCTTTCCCAGAAATTGGAAGTCTTCTTCTTCTCAGTATTGATTGTCGACAACGCTCTTTCGTTCGTTCGTCAGCAAGAGTCCCAAGAGACTTGAGAGACTTCCCCTCCTCCGAAGAGACTTCTTGAATCCTTTCAATATATGTAGCATCAGATCAGAGTTCGATTTCTGACGATATTTTGACGTTTTCGCACACTGAAGGTTCGAATGAGCATTTTCCAGGAGTCTGACGGCTGTTTCAGACAGGATGAATATTGGAATCTGCACGTGAAAGCTTTTCTACAAGACAGACAGGAGAGTGCAATTTTGCCATTTTTGCAATCCTCTGCTGATGTCGCAATACCCACCATAATATTTCCTCCTCCTTCTTCATCTTCCCTGGAGATAAAAGTCCCTTTATTTTCAGTTTTCCATCATCTTTCTTTCTATTTCGCCAAGGGCTCCTCCTTCTCTTACTTTCATATCCGAAAATGGAAGAGAAGAACGAAGATGCCAGAAAGCAAAGAAGATTCGCCCAACCCACCAACTTGCTTCTCATTCTCATTCGCCCTTTTGCTTGCATTGCAGACCCAACTTTGTGCTTTCTGGGAGTAGGATCTGATTTGCTCTCTTACAAACAAGACTTGTTCTTTCTTTAGCTCTTTCTTTCAATCGGCCGCTTTTCCCGGGAAGCAGAAGAGAGAGCAGCTCCACATTACAACTAAAACTAGCTCCTTCTTGATCTTCTAATGCTAACCAAGCAGCAGCAGCAGCTCTGTAGTAGTAATAGTAGTAGTAGCCCCGAGGCCTCTGCCCAAAACTCTCCTTCTCCTTCTTCTTCTTCGCGTGTGGTATACGATGTTGGTGGCAGCAAACATTCTAGTCATCGCAAAGGCCTCAGCTAAACTTTGCCACCACTGCTAACACAGCCACATACCCAAGGAAAAAAGTTATAAGAAAAGCCAGCAATGCTGTCAAATGATTATCAGCTTAGTTGTTGTTGTCGTCATCTTGTGTGAAAGAATGACAACACACAACAGAGGTTGGGAGGAGGACAAAACTTTGTGACTTTCTGACTCGCTGCACCTATTCTCTGTCTTCGTGGCCTACAAACGTTTTTGTTTCACTCTCAGGAGATTTCTTCTTCTTCTCTTTTGTCGCAGAGCAGCTGAGCTTGTTTCAGCCGGACAGAATGATCGAGAGGCCTTGCATAAAAAGAACATTACGATCATCGCTGCTGTTGAGAGGGAGAACGAAAGAAAAAGCGCCGTTTCAAGAGAAATAGCGAATGACTCAAAGAGATGGAGGAAAATGGCGGCTATTACTCTCAACGAGCTGCTAGAAAAGCCATTTTGGCAACTCCGTGTTTGCTCAAATGATGACGATGCTTTAACACTTTTAAGACTTTGTTGTTTTGATCAAATATTTCAAGATGTGACAGGTTTATTCCTGATCCGACAGGTTCAAACACGAATGTCAGAGTTGGTTTCACGATGATGCGGTTTGGGTGTGTGTTTTATTTTCGGCACGTTTGGCACACATTTGGCCAGGTCGAATTTAAAAGGGAATAAACTCTCCGGAGGAGGTGGAAGAAGGAAAACTGCGGAAGTGAACGAGCAATCTTATCAGGGTTGCCACTTTGTTAATGGCTTACAATTGAATGAAACGATCTCCTCATGAGTAAGATCTTGAAAGTGGCATCCCTGCCGCAATCATGCTTGCTCATGAGACCATGAGATGAACTTTTGTGTGCGCTCGGTTCGTTGGAAAGAGCTGAGAAAGGAAGAGCCTCTGGGAAATAAAGGAACAGATAGCGACTGAATAATAAAATTGGAACCATACGGATTAAACATGTTTTAGCCGCAATAACGGACCTGAGATATCGATGCGCTGTTATCTTCAAACGAGGAGAACGAAACGACCTTTAACTCGAAGGAAATCTCTCTTTTGCAAAAGCTGCATCTTTGAAAAGAGTCTTTCAATTGCAGGGAATAAATAACGTTGTCGTTGCTCGTTCAGATCGTCTGGACTTTTGCAGAAACGCTCTTTTCTTCCCAACTTTCGACCCCATTCCAGATATATATCGTTGAGACTCGATCTGCAGAGAGCTGCCTTTTCCTAAACTTGTACTCCTTCCTGAATTGTTACTTTTTGAAAAGCTCGGATAGTTTAAAAACTACAAAAAGCCCGCTTAATTCCTTCTTTCTTCACTCGTGGGAATGCAATAAGAAGAAGGAGAAGTCAAGACACAAGAAAAGACTTATTTGACTCTACAAGACTTTAATTAAAATACTTTTTGTCGCCGCCGCTTTTTATGCTGGCGGTTTTTGCACCAGTTTACACAGCCCTCAAAAGACTAAGACTTCTGCAGCTACTATCCTACTACCCATAGATCCCCCACCAACCGTCTTAAGTAGGATATCGCCCTCAAAAAGCAGTTGGAATTAAGATAGCAGCAAAAAGGCCGCGATGAAGGACATAATGAAAGGAGATAAGAAGAAGGCCTTTTCTTCTTCCATTGTCCTTCATGCTATGCGGGATTATATATCAAAGGCTTGTGTTTAATCATTGGCAATATATTCACGGGATGTAGTCCGGTCAGAATTCCTTTTGTTTGTCGTACATGTTTAACGTAGATAAGGATGAATCCTGGGTTGGTTCTTCAGTCCGCTGGGAGAGTCAAATTCAGATGAAAACGAAGGAGAGAAAGCCCCTCAGGGACTCAGACGTACACATTGCGTTGTTCTCCCTCCTCCTCCGAATTTATATGCATAGCATTTCAGACAGCTCTGGAGGAGAGTAATAGCAGCACAAAAAGGGGTCTTGTGTTGTAAAGGGTTGAGAAGAGTTGAAGTCAGCGACATTTGCTTTTGAACTACCGTCCCCTTATGCTGTATGATTAAAGTGTGCTTCAAGACACTTAATTTGGCCGTATGACTTTCCCTCCGCTCTTGTATCTTCTCCCTCTATTGCCCCCATAACAAAGCATGTAGTTTATAACATATTTCTGGCCAATACAGCACGCATAGCTTCTGCCCGCTCCCGGGTAATGGCTCTCTGATTTATTTTATGACTATCTGGTTTTTGCTCTCTATACACGAGTACAGCAACCGGGGAAAGGACTCTGCACACCACCGTTTTATACTGCCGCTGCACTCAAGGTCTGAATTTTAAAACCCTTTTTGTTACAGAACATGAAATATGAGGGTCGTCCTCTTGTGTAACATTTGCGTGTTCTTGCTTCCTTCGCCAAATCCGCTAATGAGGATGACTCTGCAAAATTCACATTTTTGTTTTGTCTTGGAAAATATTTTTCTCTGCTCGTGCGTGATCTTGCAAGCATTCTTGGGATAGGAAGCAAGTGCGAGCGGGGGGGAAAAGAAAACAAAGTTGGGAGGGCATCATCAGTTATTGAAATGGGGCCATTGGAAATATTGAAATTTTGAAATATATAATATTGTTCCAGAAAATCTAAAATACATTGTAATTTAAGTCTAAATAATTTAAAATAATACCATCCTTAACGACCTCCTATTTTAACGTAGTTTGTTACAAACTGTCATCCCTGAATGGGCGTGGAAGATGGATTATATTAATGTCACTTTTGTTAAGGTGTCTGAAAAGTTTTTCTCCTCCTCCGCTGGGAACGTGTCTAATAAAGATGAGTCCCTTCTTATGCATTGTAATGGCATCGTCGTTATATATGACCGAACAAAGATGTCTTGGTTAGACTTTGTTCATAAAGTGTGAATTTAAGCCGGGTGGAAATATGTTTCTTAATATGGCAAAAGACATTATTTCTGCGATAAGCACTTTCAAAGCACTCAAGCCAAAAGCAGGAGCTGGAGCTGATAACAAGTTTGGAGTATCAAAATGTGTCATTTCCACGACTCATTTAAAAATTGCTGGATTAGAAACAACCATTTTAAAAAACATAATAATAATACAAAACGCCCACGATGTAAACTGAGCTAAAACCATCATTGCCAATGTTTGCTAAACCCTTCAAAGGCGAAAAATATTTGCATAGACTCAAGGAAAAACAGCTTCTTCTGCAGCTGTCAGTAGCATCCAAAAACGGATTGTCAAAAACCTATCAGTTTATATACCACAGTGTGTACTGTAGACTGTGCTTGACGCGATAATGGGTTTATACTCTTTGGCCAAACCCATATTTGTACGACGGATGTTATCACCGGAGGAGGATCTGCTGCGGTGACGCACACACACGCCGCAGCTGCGCGCGCGCGTGAGCTGCGCAGGCGACGCAGGTGCTGCGCACTCTTTGCCTTTTAGGGCAATCTCCAGCTGAGCTCATGCAATAGAAGAAGAAGGTGAAATAACGTTCCTTGTTATGTGAAAAGGGAAAAGGATTATAATAAAGGAAGAGCATGTTTGGACCAAAACAAATTTCTAGAAGTAATACCATTTGTGTAATGCATAGCATTTTCAATTGAGTTTAGCTGGCCACACACACCCGAGAGGAATGGATATGTGGCCACTGTAGTAGACTACTCCGTTTATTCCAACTTTAAGCCCATTGCAAAAATGAAATTGCTTCTCGTTGGTGTAAAAGGCATAAAAATGGTCGACTTCAAGACTATATTTGCCACATTTTGGAGCTCAATGCAACTGTGTTAAGCTCTTAGGAAATGGGAATTGAAAATAAGGTACAAGGGGAGAAGTGGTAGTCGTGGTCGCAAGTCGAGGGTCGTAGGTTCGAATTCCCCACTCGGCATGAAAAATTGTGGTCACGGTGGGCTGACGAATGAACCGAAATGTAGTGGAAGCACCCAGACCTGATCCAGCACTTGAAAGGGCAAAAAAGGTATCCGTAATAGTTTGGATTTGGCTGCATACACACAAGTCGTAACTTCCAAGACTGTTGCCCTCCTTCACTGGCTGAATGCGAGAGTGTTTATTCACTTTTCTTGGCCACCACCACCAACGTCGATTTTCAACTTTTCCTTGCAGCGATTTCCCCAGGGACGCCACTGAAAACATCTAGATTACACAAGCTTTGACTGCTACAGGGCCTTGAAGCACCTGCAGCCAGCGCTGCCAAATCGGCCCCGTACATATTGATGTGTTCGTGAAGGAAGTTGATTGGCAGTTGGCGCAAGAAAAGGACAAAATCAGCTGCGCAGTTTAGAAGGCCAACTGAGAGGTTCAACCTCTTTTTCCTCGTCTGGAAGTACAGTCCATTAAATTAGGTCTGATCCTAATCAAAAAGGCAGACAAGAAGTCTTAAGTAAGAAGGGCGAGGTTTGTGGCTGATCAAGAGCCTTTTCTTTGGATGACTCTGCTGATGCGCTCCGACTAAACCAAAAGTTTATCTAACCCCCAAAAGTGAAGCTAAAGCCTCTCCGCTTTGTTCCTCTTTAGCAAGACAGATCTGTCCTAAGCACACATAGCCGCCACCACCATCCCTGAAAACTGAAGAGGGGGATCTACACGAAGGGGCACACACATCAGCACCACTTTATACAAAGACAGGATAGTATACATTCTGCTGTATACGGGGGTTGCTGAGCAATGCTCAATGTGTAACTCCCCTGGGATCTCTATATTCCACTGCTACAGCATTTGCACTCACACACCCACACCCAGAAAGCAATGGTGTAAAAAGCTGAGTGTTCTGTGTTGAAAGTTGGGTTGCTCCATCTTTCTGTAATATTAGGCTGACTTATTGTTAGTGGCAACTGAGGGCAGCAATAAATAATAAATAATGCATTCCTCTTTCTCCTTCTCCTAATGCAGCACTGTTTGCTCTTCGCTCTCGCTCTCAATGGTAGAGATGAGAGGTGGTTCTGTAAATAGACTAGATATGAGGACGATGGTCAATTTGTCCATTTCCTGCTGTTCAATATTTGATTATAGTTATATTATGACGACCATCAACGCAAATATATAATAACATTCTTTCATCTCCAGAGCAACTTGCGCAGAAGATAACAAAATGCTTATTTATGTAAACGTAATTCCCTTTTCCGATTGGCTGGAGACAGAGAGATGGTTATTCCTGGAAATTGCTTTTCTTCTCTCTTGCCTTCAAAATCTCATCATTGGCATCATTAGCTTCAGCTGCCGCCATACCACTGACTGACTGAGTCTCCTATAACCGATAGAAAGGTCGAACAAAGAATCTACTTCCGCCGTCACTTTATATGTAGAAGACTGTCCGCTCAGGGAAATTTGCTCCACTTCAAAATCGGGTTAGATGGGCGTGGTAGTGTGTGCTTAATTCCCCACTTCTTTTTTGCCCCCTCCTCACTTGAGAAAGCAGCCCATATTCGATCGGTGAAGAAGAAGAAGAAGAAGAAGAAGAAGAAAAAAAGTTGGTATTTGGAGAGTGGTCCTCATTGATATTCTGCTCGCTGTGTCAGCACCGTGGACCATGTCGAGTTCTCAATGGCAACGTGGGGTCACCTCATCGCCCCCGGCGTGGTCATTGGCAGCCGTAGAGAAGTCGAAGATGGAGTGACGCGCCCTCGGGGGAATACAACTGTAGGCTGACCGTTTGCAAACAACGTTTACTGCAGCGAGAATTATCGAAGGTCAAACAAGTCGTCTAATATTGGATCTTGTCATGTTCAACATTTTATTGTATACACACTGAGGGGTCGTAACAAGTGCATAGCATACTTTACATTTAAAGCTCTCTTTGTGCACCTCTATCCATTCTAATTACAACTTCGTTTGCTTGCTAGAAAGGCCTGACTAAAGTCATAACGTACCTTTTGCAAAAGCCATCTTTCTTCTTCCTTCTCCCCTCCTCCACTAATTATGTCCTCAGCAGCTGACACCTTCTGAAGGTCGAAATAGCAGCAAGTGCAAGCAAGCCTCAGCCTCGAGGAGGAGGAGGACTCATGGGAAAAGCCAACTAGATCTCACTTCTTCTTCTCCAGACTGATTCATCGCGCCAGTGGAAATTACGAGACAGAAATGATGGTCTTCTGACTCTTCTTCTTCTCTCCGAGATAGGACCACGACCAGAAGCAGCACAACATTGCCGTTGGCTGAGGCAGTGATAGATAGTGAAGGATATGGCAGCAGCAGCTCTGCTATCATTATGATCGGATGGCCTTTCTAGCCTGAAGCAATGTTGTGTTGGGAGCAGCGAAATGATAACAACACTAGCTAGAGCCTTGTATAATATTAATGCTGGTTCAAGATGAGTTTTATAACGGCCTTTGTTGTTTGTGTGTGCTTAATAGAGAGCAGCAGCAGTGGCCTTTAGAAAGAAGAAGAAGGTGGCAAAGCAAACAAATGCTCCATTTTTGTTCTTTCTTTCTGGCTGGTGGTGTTTGAGAAAGACTTTTTCCTCCCACACCCAAATCCCGATCTCAGAGAGAGAGCTCCATTTTTAGATGGCGGTCCTGATAGGGTACTGGAGGGTCAGAAAATGGCTGCTGCTGCAGGGTGCGAGAAATATGATCTGGCAACAGTTTGGGAAGGGGAAAGAAAAAGGTATAATAATAATGGCTTACTCCTTCTAGAAAAGGTATAAAAAGAGGAGTGGGGGAAATAAAGGGTCTTATAAATCACCATTGGTTTGGTCAAGCCCAGCTGGGGCACATGACCGAATAATAATGCCAGAGAGGAGCTCAGCTGAATGATGATATATACTCATGTTGTAGGAAAATGGGGTTACTCCAATTCGATTATAACGTGTGTGATATTTCAAAAGGAGACCTAAAGACGATAAATAAAGTTCCCCCTTTTCCAACGGAAAAATGTTGTTTGGCGTTTGATTGACAACTTTCGACTTTTTTGACAGGGGGAAGGACGATAGAAGGATCCTGCCAGGGATGCCATTTCAAACCTCATTCTGGCATCCCTGAGCTTTTCCTCTGTCTCACGTCATTTGAGAGTCTGCAAAAGTTGTATCACGTTCTTCTCCAAGGCAGAAAGTTATGGCGGGAAAAAGTTTCCTCATCAGCATGTTTAAAAAAATAAAAAAAACGGTGTTCGAGTGAATATGAGAGAGAGAGAAGCAGGAGAAAAGTTTATTCGAATGTCACGAGTATTGGATCGAAAACGGGTATTATATTGGTGGAATGGGAGGCTAATTAAATAGGTTTCCCTGTATCGCAAAAAGTACGAACACCCTTTCAAATTTGATTGATGCCACTCCAGAACTGCACACTGATAAAGAGCCTTTAAAGTCTTCTTCATATATCATTATGTTCTGACAGAATCGTTCCCCTCATCAAGGCCTTCTCTGCTGCATCTCTAACACTCTCCTACTGTATTTCAACTATCAGCGAAATCCCCCACACATTATTATATTTTCTTTCCGACGTCAAAAATGCCAAAAGCGTGTTGGACCGGAAAGGAAAGAAGGAGAGAAAAAAAGGCATTTCGAGTTGCAATCAGCAAAGTTTTCACTCTCTATATGTTTGGGAAAAATCAGCTCTCTCTCTACTATTATTTGTTTGCTGCTGCAGCAACCTTCAAAGGCCGTTTAGGGCCTTTGATCGCTGACTGTTTTTTGCGCCGCCGCCGCGCGCATTTTCACTCCTGTACACAATTCTAAACGTCGTCGGTTGGCATAGTGAATAGCAGCAGATGAAATAGGACGGAGAAACTCTCTTTTCGTCACGAGGGGCAATCGCTGCTGGCAAGGAAAGTCACTTTATGATACCTTACTTTAGTGTGCTTTCTTTCTCAGAGGCACCTTAGCAAGGCCATGTGCCTATTAGGAAGTGTACATGTCGTCCGATATTGTTCTTACTATGTATGTCCTGATTGCAGCTTATGTATTGTTGACGTTGAGAAAATGAAATAACAGGGGTTACACAATGGCTTATTTGTAAGGTTGCAATCTAAACAAAGGTCTCTTTGGAAATCTTTCCATATAATTAACCAGCTATAACGAGATGTAGTTCCTTTTACTGTACATTTTTCCATGTTTCATTCCATCAATATTACGACGCAGTATATGCCAAATTTATATAACCGTCCAATTAACATCCCACGCAAAAACGTCATTCTATAATTTTCTCCCCGACCTTTGCTAATCCCAAAATATCCATCACATAACCGTCAAATCCACTCCTTAGCACCTCAAACACACAAAATTTTAATAAAGGGCTTTTCTAACAATATTTTAGCAAAGCAATTTCCTGCCAAAGCCTTCAACATCCCTCCAAGAAATGAAAGCTGTTTTTCTTCCTCCAAGGCTTCTCCACAACAATAATAAGTTTTATACAATATACCTAAAACGTGAACCTTCATGTAATAAACACGTGCACTCACGTAACCACCGTTTCCTCTGTTTAACGAACGCTACCCACTATTTGCGCGCCATCTACTGGCCTCCAGATTGTAATTTGCTCCAACAGAAGCAAGAAAATGCGGGCCGGCGAGCTAATTTGCTCCGCGCGCCCGTTTCCTCCTTCACAGGAGCAAATTACAATCTAGAGCCCAGTAGATGGCGGACGAGTAGTAGGTAGCGTTCGTTTAACCTTGAATAGTTTTAATCTGCTGCCTTGAATGTAACAGGGACAAGTACAATAGGTGCCGACTGGCTATCATATGAAGCATCCACTCTCAATACCAGATATAATTTTGTCTTAACCACTCATTAATGTATATATTTTCTTTTCCTTTTTCAGAGCCCTGAATCCCAACACCATGACCCCATGGTTGCCATGATCTGCCCTGAGAAGCAGGGCGACAAGCTGACCCGGATCTTCCACAACCAGTACATGACCACCAGCGGAAAGTGGGCCACCGACTTTGACCACAAGGCCACGTGCAGGACGGACAAGGTCGAGATCTTGGAGTACTGCAAGAAGGTAAGAAACCGTAGATAACGTTCTGTTTAGTATTCATGAGTCAACTACTACATTATAAACGGATGTAGAAGTCTAGGCCTTTCGTTCTCCAAAAACTATTTTCGAGAGTAACTCTCTCTGTCAATGCTGTGTTTTTCTCTCTTCCATTCCTTATCTCCTTCCCAGCTGCTTTTATACGGCGGCCCTATCTAAGGCCGAGTCGAATAATTAATGACCATGAATCGCTGGGGCTGCCTCAGTTGGCTCAGCTAGGATATTTCCACTGGAAATGCGCAAAACCCTTTTTTCAGCTGCCCCCGGATTAACCATATTCTCATATTATTATTATAATAATCTGCTGCAGCAGCATTCACTTTAGAGAACAATTCGCGACATACACACATCCTTGCTTGCATCCGCTCTAGATCCATTTCTATGCTAGGCCTGTGCTCGAATTATTATTCTCGCTCGTTGTCTAGAGCTCAAGGAATAAGAATAAGAAGTAGGAAGGAAAGAGAGAAAGGCTTTGGCGTGACTCAGAAAAAAAACTCCCCGGGAAATGGAGAAAGAGGCCTTTTAAGGCCATCTTCCGTTACATTCCTTATTCATTCACTTAAACTCCTAAATTATAAAACGATTGTATCATTTATGCCATATTAGAGCAAAAATTTTATAAACTTGTACAAAGTATTACTTATTATTGTCAACCATTTTTGCCCTTTTTACTGCAGCAGAATATTTTGTCTCTCGAGAATGATAGGGTTGCTAGATCACGATCTTCTCGGGGAAATGAGATGCGGTCATATCTATTCGAATTATGCAAAGTGGCTTCTTCTCATCTGAGAATAAAGTAAATTGTGACTCATAAATGCACTTTCCTTTTTCGCGGGGGAAAGAGACAATGAAATATAATGCTTACAAAAGTCGACTTTTCATAAAAAGGAAAACCTATTTATAATTCTGAATATAATCTTTTTGAAAGCAGGCTCCAAGTCACATTTTTCCGAGCTTTACAAAAGGATATTGGTTTTGGGTAGAAGTAGAAAACTTTTTGCCCTCATTTATCTCCTCTTTCCACATTTTGAGCGTGCGAGCATTTTCGCTCTTTTTGTGACCTTCGCTGCATGAAGGATTTTTGCAAAGGCTATCTGTCGTCGTCTCGACAGGGTTCAAATAATAATAATACGCAAAAAGGTATATTCATGGTTAGGCAAGCGTAACGCGGTGCTCTGACATTAATGCGACTTTTGGGGGTTCTCCGTTTCCCGGAAGGCCTTGTAAAATACCCTTTTTATACACACACAGCTGTGTCGCATGCATTCAACTTTGAAAAGTGATAAATTTGAGACTTGGTTGCACAAAAAAGTGGGAGACAGCGAGTAGCATTTTTGTCATCTCCCAACATTAGGGATGCCATCTTAAACGATACAAATACGGCGTCCCTTCTAACAAGCTGTGTGAACACCAGGCAGCAACTTCTTTTGTACCACCAAGGAAACTTTTTTCCCAGTGTGCGCTGGGCCCGAAATTGAATTTTCACTCTTCTTGTTCGATCTTCTTTTCCCCGCACTCTTGAGAGAAGGAAGATCTTTCTAATGGAAAGAGAAGCACACAAGTTGTTGTAGTAGTATCGTAGTTTGTGTTTCACAGCAACTTCAAAGTGATGCTCCTCCGCTCTCAAAAAAAACTGATGGTAGCTCTTCCTCCTCGTCTTCTTCGTTTGAGCTCAGCCCAGAACTGTCACGAAAATTCAAGATCAAACGGTTGTTTATCTTTTTCAGAGGATCAGAGAGGATAAAAAACTCGAGAGGAAAAGTTTTTACAGTTTAAATGTTTCAAATAGCTGCTTTTTACATGCTCAATGGGATAGTTGTTTTTGCTTCTGCTGTAATATTCGTGTGTACTGCTTTTATGACGACGAGAAGAAAGGCAATAAAGCAGAAAGTGTCACTTTGGGAGCAAGGAGAACTGCTAGAAGAAGTGTGTTATGCAATGATAAAAGCAAGGAATATGTTGGAAAAGTCACCGGAACGGAGTAGTGCAAGTGGGGCATTGGATGGATTCTTTGCTCTTTAGTCACTAATAGTAGGTTTGGAGACAATTATAACAGCTATTGCAAAGGCCAACAAAGCATTGTTTTGCATTGAGTGCACTGAAATAAATATAAATTGGAGGTAAAAGGTCGTCTTCTTCCATTTTCCATTTTCCATGATGAAAGCAGCTGCTGAGAGAGAGAATGAAATAGACGCCAAGTTGAAACCCGAAACGTCCCTGAAAAGAAGAAGCAGCAGATTTAATGCCAAAAAGGAAATTAGATTTTCGCCAGGATTTTCTGCTTCCGTTGCCACAGGAGGGATTCTGCATTTATCTCGTTGTAGCAATGTTGGCAATAATACAGTGTGACCCATTTAATGCATTCCTCTTTTCAGGTCTACCCCGATATGGACATCAACAACATCGTGGAGGCGAACCACTACCAGAAGATCGGCAACTGGTGCAAGCTGGGCAGGAAGAAGTGCAAGGGACCGGCAAGATGGGTCAAGCCATTCAGATGCCTCGGTAAGAACTAATCTTCGCCTCCTTCAATGTGTGCCAAGAAGCAATGTTTATGCGAAGAAGATAGCAGCACCATCTGATAAAAAGATTATATTTTTCGCTTTGGGGGCCAAAGACGAAGTGAGATCATCCCAGAGCTTACACCATCTTTGTGTATGTGTACTGTATATACACACAAACTGCTGCCCATGCCCCCTTTTCCAGCAGGTCTTTAGCCCGGGGGATCTGTATCGCTTTAGCATTTTCTCTTTGAACGGGCAGAGAAAGAAAAGCACACACATACCAGCAGAGAAGAAAGAAGAAAGGCAGTACTTCCCTCATTGTTCTTCTTCTTTTTCTCTTACCAATTTCCAACGAAGATGTATCTGCTGCTGTTCCCATTATAACCTGCTTCTACTTCTGACACTCAAACAATACACATAAAAGTATGCTCCTATTACTGGCAAATATAAAAGTTCCCCCGCTGTCAATTTGACCCTCACTTTTTGCTCAGGGTATAAACTTACAAGGCTTCTCCTTCTTCCCCAATTACTGCATCCCTGATGTAGAAGGTTGAATAAGACGAATCAACTCTTCTTCCATTCTAATCCGCTGCCATCAATCACCCTGTTCGGCCCTCCTCAGTCCATCCATCCAAAAAGCAATCTTTTCTTAAGACTACTACAATACCTTTCTTTTAAAGCTAATCCACCTTGGGACTATATGGGTATAACGGAAATATGACATGATAATCATATCTAACAGGAAAAATAACTCCTTACCAGAAACCATTGTGTCCTCCCACTAACCCAATTTTTTCAAATTAAACTATGTTTTATAAATCAGCAATGTAACATGGTGTAAACTAGCCTATCTTGTTCTTTTTAACTAACCCACTTGCTCAAAATATGATAAAAGTGCCAGAATCCATTGTGCTGCCTTCCAAGAACTAACACAAATGCTTTCAAATACCATGCCATAGCCATTGTGCTTCCACTAACTAACCCGCATGTCCTCTCCTCCTTAGCCGGCGCGTTCCAATCCGACGCCCTCCTGGTGCCCGAGCACTGTCTCTTCGACCACATCCACAACCAGACCCGCTGCTGGAACTTTGACCAGTGGAACAAGACGTCGACGGAGGCGTGCGCGGACCGCGGCATGAGGGTCAAGAGCTTCGCCATGCTGCTGCCGTGCGGCATTGACGTCTTCTCCGGGGTGGAGTTTGTGTGCTGCCCAAGGAAGGCCGCTGTCGCCGCTAAGAAAGGTGCCTTTGATGTGGATTCTGTTCGCTTTTGTTCATTCACTGATTAAGTTTATACTTTTACTGTGTAGTTTTTACTTATGATTGTGTCCTTTACAACGTAGTTAACAAATTTGTTACTCTTATTAATGTGCGTTTGTTGCTTTCACTTCTTACTCTTTCTGTTGCTCCCATTTTTTGTCCTCTGTTGTTTTGCATTTTTATTTTGTCGTTTGTTTTTGTGGATCCTTGTTACAATTTTCTCCCTCATTTAATTTAGTAGTTAGAGAGAAAGACCGACTAACAGGGCAATAATAAAACCAGTCCCTGATTTATGATGTCACTGCGGACCTAAAGAAAGAAAGAAATAACAGAACATGGAAAAATGAAGGCGAGAGCCATGAAAGTTTTCTTTAACTGCTTGCAATCTGCGCCGCTTTTCCCCCGAAATTCCTGCTCCACTTTTTCTCTATCTGCCAAGATTGTAAAACGGAGGCAGCAGCTCTTTAAAATTGATAGCAGTGTTGTGTGGTAACGGCCACACACAAAAGCAAGGCCACATTCTTCTTACACAAAGAGCTTCATTTAGAAGAAGAAAAGAAAGGAATCTCCTGGCCTTGCATTCATTCCCTGAGAACCTTAAGAGCGGATCTTTGCAACATCCATAGTGACATCATGACTCAGCACTTCTTGCCATTGGTCATCTCCATTGAACTCAAACTCCAATGGTTACCTTACTCTCTGTAGTTTGATTACAGCTCCATTGAACTTATCTTTTTTTCGTTTACAGAGACCCCCAGCCCCACCTCGTGGCCGTCTGAGCTGAAGCTCCAGAAGGTGGACGAGGACGAGGACATCTATGACGAGGACGAGGACGACGACTACTATGATGACGACGATGACGACCTCGATGACGACTATGACGATGAGGAGGAGGAATGGCTCGAGGATGATGAGGACGACGAGTACGATGATGAGTACTATGATGATGCTGAGGTGAGTAAATGGGAACCCTGACATGATATTATGGCTATTCTTCGTGATGCGCTCAGTCATATTTGTAATTCTGCCGTTTAGAGGCCTCAAAAAAGCAAGTAAGCTATTCTTGTATAGGCGCAAATTTGTCTAATGAAGTCCCCAAACACTGCATCATTATTTCATCAGCATTTCCGCTGAAACTGCGTCTTTATCTTTTCCTCGACTTGGGAACGAGAAAAAAACCTCATTGGGCATGCAGGACTTGAGCTAAGACTTTGTAGGAGTACAAGTTTCCTAGCTGGGAGAGAAAAAGTGGAATACATTTCCTAAAGACAAAAAAGTTGTGGCTGTAGAAGAACTAACAGACAAGTTTTTCCGCTCTCATAACATTTCTTTTTCTGCAAATAAACGTATATTTTTCCACTTTTTTCCTTTACCCCGGTCAATATGTTCACATGAGAAATGAGCTTGCCTTCTTCTCTGGAAATTCCTTTGAAAAGAGCCACTTAGAGCTCTGCTCCCATATTTCTTGCCCGGCATGAAAACAGCAAAGGATCTCATAACCATACCTTCACAACTGCAATCAGTCCAAAATTAGGTCGCATATTGGTCCCTCTTAGGGTACTATAACTGTGTATATTTCCCCCTTATATCCTCTATGTGTGTTTTCTTATGCTAAACCTGCTCTTACTTATCCCTCCTTTTGCTTTTGTTTCCGGCTCTTCTGCCTCCTCCTGTTCCTTCCTCCAACTGGGGGTATAATGTACTGCTAGACTGCTTGGAATGACAGCCATTAGTGGCCCTCTCCACGTCAGGCCTATAAATTCTGAGCTCACCCAAGCTGAGTGCTGCTGAGACCAAAGAAGTCTTTTGCAAACGGTTCTCAGTTTTTTCTCCTTCTGCAATTCTGGGGATCTTCTCCCTAGTTAAAAAAGTCTCTCAATGAATGGGGTTTGAAGACCTTGAAATAGGAAGAGAGAACCCACCTAATAATTCCTATCCCAAACTTTTTTTTACAATGGCCGCAATGATATAACCCTTAACTTACCGGGGCCAATTGTCAGTTATCTAACCCCCTCTTCTTTATGTTCACTAACCATCTTCTTATTTTCTTTCCTCCTTCATCTAACCCCCGTTTCTAAAACTAAAGGATACCACCGGAGATATTCAAGTTGCCGTACACTTCCCACAGGAGGAGGCCAAGGTCACTCAGGCCACCACCACCACGACGACGACAACAACAACGACCACCACAACCACCACTACCACAACCACCGCCAGGCCCACGGCCGACCCCTACTTCACC
>LR140288.1:0-17852 GCA_900659605.1 Tisbe holothuriae | reverse complement strand
GCGCATCCTTCTTTACCTTTTGTTTCCATCCTCCTCGGTCTGCATTCGGGATTAGACACATGTATAAAATAAGCATGATAATCTGGATGCTTCTACACAGCATTCCTTTTTGTTTTTTTTTCTCCCTCTGATATCGGATTAGTTGCTACGCCCTTGACATCCGAGGCATCCAGGGAAGGAAGGAAGCATTAAAGAATGCACCAATAAACAAATGAATACATACATTATGTACAACGGAATGCTTCATGTGCGAAATAGCAGGAGGAGCCTTTTTGACCTTAATGTAATGAATGATACGGTATGAGCTTCTTTTGTTTGTTACTTAAGATATTCTAAAGCCGCTTATGCTCCCTGCTGATCTTCTTCATGGCAGATATGATGTAACAAATTGATTAGCAAGACGGGTTTGTACTGGTAACAATTTACTTTAACATATGTGCTCATATGCCGGAAGCTACAGGGTAAACATTTGTCCTAGTCTAAAAGAAACGTAACATCAATATTGGGCAAGCATTAAAATATCAAATTTCCTTATGTATGTCGCACTAATATTAGTATGTATTCAGAAACAAAAGGAACATTTGTAACAGTATATGACCAAATATAGTACTATGGTTGTGTATTCACCACTTTTAAGCTGGGCAATCAGGATAGCAAACAAATGCTGCACTGGGGAACTTTGGCTATGAATCCTATTAGAAAAGGTAGAAAGACCATTGAGGCGCTTATTTTCTGTCAGTATTGGACAAAGTCTCTCTCTATAAAAAGCTTGCTGATGCATAACTCTGCTGCTACTTTTTGTGTGTTTTCTTGCCAGACATTTTTGAGGTCTTTTTAGTCAACATACTTTGTGTACAGTATTGGAGAAAATCCGGCGATAATAAGCACTTTTTGCGCCAAGTAAATAAAATGATAATAGTGTACTTTATTGTACCCTTAAAACGCATTGCGTTGCTTTCCGTAACAGGTGATTTGTCAAGATGTGATGTAGATAAAAAATAGAGTACAAATATGTTTGTATTTTCCTTATATTGACATAAAATACACTATTTAAGTGAAACTATATTTGTCATTATTGCATTGTCTGACCTATATAATATTTGCAGAAAATCGATATTTTTGCATTCAGTGTTACAGCACTATAGTCTGCATACTCAATACCGTCTATAATGGCATTTCCTCCAATTCTCTCTCTTGAGATGAAAACTTTGCAGTGGATAAACGAGCCGATTTAATCGGATATGGTTAAGGAGACAGCTGGAAAGAAGTTGCAACCAATTTTGGGGTTGATAAAATACATTTCAGATATTTTAAAGAACGATAGTAAGATTAAATTATACATATGCACATATATTAATATTGCATCTGATTGAATGATGTCAAAAATAAATCCACTCTCGTTATTGCCTCAACTTTAACCAAAATCGCAATTTACCTTTCTGCACATTTTGCACATAGCAAAAAATCCCTTTCCCATCTTTTTACCAATTTCCGGGGCCTATTTTTATGGTCGGCTTTTTAGAGTGGCCTTGTATCCACAGTAGCCATAAAATTGTACCTACTCTTCTGCAAGCCTATGGCAAAGCTGATTCTAAATCCGGCTTCAGTCTGGGGATATTGAGACATAACTCAATTAAAAGCAATATCCCAGACTCTGAAGGTCTTTAAAAGGCTTTTGCCGGACTAAATTTGGTCATACGAGAGGAAAGGGAAGGACACTTTAATAATTTTCCGCATTCTGTTCCCTTAGGCTGGGCCACTTATAACATCAAAATACATCAATAGTTCTATAACTTCTATTCATAGTCCATATCATAGGACGGAGCCCTCCAATATAGTTAGAATGCTCCAGGCCAATTGGACAGCCTTTGTTTATTTGCTATTTTCGTTCCCTTTGTTACATGCGACTCTCCATCCAATTTTCCAAGAATTTGAAATAGGCCTTTCTTAGCAAGTCTCATTACAACTCTTCTCTCTCTGTGGATCCCAAGATAAATCACCCTTCTCACTACTTTTAGCCTGATTATCTTCTTTCTTCGTCCATTTTCGGCTGGCCGAGAACTGCGTGTTCTATTCTATCAATCCACACACAGAGAAAACTTTTAACAAGCAAACTTTGTTGGCTTTTAGTTTTCTTACGCACGTTGAGCATGGTGTCTGATTACATTCTGTGCTGTTGGTTGTATTAAAAAAGCCAATTCCAGCACGTAAACGGATGCTTATTTGCCTGTTTCCGAGAATTTTACCCTTGCCTCAAACAGTCGTTTAATTATATACAGAAACCTAAGATAACTTTAACGAAGCGTTGGAGCCTTTAGCAAACTTAAGCGTAAAGCAAATCTTTCCCCAAAGGAGTTATAGATTGGAGGAAGGGGCTTAAGGATTTACGAGTAAAGACAAACAGGAAAGTACAAAATGGTTGAAGCTAAGGCAGATAATCTCTGTCAAGGGCCTTTCATTTGACATTTTGTTAATACCTTACTATATATATGTTATGCACTTACACTTCCGTGTATCCTCTAGAAAACAGTTCTTGCATCACATTTGTTGCTCAACTCTGAGAGTACCATCATCATAGGCCTGTTTGCTTTTATCAGATCTAATATTAAGGTGTAGGTGTTTTAGGAGGAGATCAAAGTCTTACGTAGGTTGACATAACACCTCTTATTCCCTTGAGGAGAAAATCGCGAGAGTCGCAAAAAGGGAATTGAGTATATAGGCACTTACATCTACGTGAAAGGAGAGAGGATCTTAGTCATTCATAATATTATTTTTAAAGTGATAATATGATAGAGATATGGGTCTAATTTTAAGAGGAGTGTTTGTGCTATTGCGTTAACATATAACTGAAATGAAGTAATCTGTAATGTTCTGTAAGAGAAAGTGTATGTTGACAGATTTTGGCACTCGAGGGAGTTGAAGTGATGTGTAGTGGGAAGAACAAGGTTAAAATAGTACTGTTCAATCTATGTTTTATTTTCCAACAATGTCTTAACCAAGGGGTCCCAGAGAAACAATATTGTCGGTTTCACTTTTCGTACAAGTTTTCGAGCAATTTCAAAACAGGAAACTGGGAAAACGTTGGTACGATTTCTAGGGATTCTACTGGACTCATTTAGTACCAAATCGTTCCACTTCACAAGACATTAATGAGAGTTAAGTATTATGTAACAAGCTAATTTTTAACCAGCATTTTATGTCATATTTTTTTGGTTGCATGGAGACTCTTAAATCGCACGAAAATGTAAAAAAGGCCAATAATGAAGTCTCTTTGGCTGCCAGTTTCCTAATTTTCCCATTGTCTTTGTCCTCTGGTACCCGAGTTTCGGGTACTTTCAGTTTTTCGTTTCTGAGAATCTGCTCAGATTTTGTCACCTTTTTCCGTCCATCTCTGGAGTACCTCCCTTTCAATTATCTTTGGTCTTAACATAATTTAATTAAACCATTTGAATTCCCACTTAATATTCTACTTATGAAAACTAAAACGACAGATGTTGAACTGCCTTGATAATGCCAGCCGCGCCTTCAGCCTTCAGGATGTCAGAAGAGAACATACGTTCAAAAGTGACTTTTCTGACAAATCCGGTTTATTTTGACACATATTTTCAGTACTCTTTAATTTATCTATTTTAAATGTTGCAGTGAAATCACTTAAAACACTGGCACTAAAAAGTAACTTTGAACCTTTTTGAAAGTACATCTCTAAGTTGTTACGATATATAATGATGTATTTAAACTTTATTTGTTTCATTACTTTTACTGTATAATAAGCGCAAAGTAAATTTCCGGTAAGGCCATCTCAAATTCTACTTGCAATGTTTGATATTTACAAGCAATATTATGCACGAATAGAAACCACTCGTATATAAAAACAATACAAAGTTTATTACTTCGACTTTTCAACATCTCTTTGACATTTAAAAAAGTATACAATAATTAACTTTAATGTACATTTGCGCTTTGAAATTACTTAGATATGCATATATACTCGCATACATCTATGGAAAGCCGGTCTAAGGATTGCATAATATAACCTATATATTTCAGATCCTTTTGAACTGGAAATGGTGGATCAACGGCGTGGTGACCATCATCGTGTCCATCTTCGGCTTCACGGGCAACTTTGTCTCCGCCCTCGTGCTCCTCCAGCCCAAGATGCGCAACAGCTTCAACCAGCTGCTGATCGCGCTCTGCGTCTACGACACCATCTTCATCTTCTGCAACGTGCTCAACTCGGGGCCGGCGCTCGGCATCAAGGACGGATGGCTGAGCGGCATCGGCCAGTTCCTCGACGTCTTTGCGCACGTGTCAATGTGTGCCAGTGTGCTGGTCACGGTCGCGTTTACGTTTGAGAGGCATTTCGCCATCTGCAGGTATATACAGAATATTATGTAAGTTTGATTATAATTAGCTAATATAACGATATATTTCAGTCCCCATCAATACCGAATCCACATCCGCACGACTCCCGGCTGGAAGCACATTTCAATGTATCTCGTCCCCGTCACATTTCTATCATTCTTCTTCAACATTCCAATCTTCATCAATTTACAGGTAAATAAAACAGAACTTTGTACAGAAATCTGGAATCTATCATAAAATGTATTTATTTTTTCCAGCGATCCTGGATGAGTAACCCCTTATACGTGAAGATCAATTTGTGGCTGAGAGTGGTAAGTTGTACGTTCAAGCAGCATTCTTTGGAAGTGTGATCTCTATTGTCTGAGCCCGGTTCCCGTAAGCGGTTTAAATTTTGGTTTAGTTAAACCATAAATTTTGGATTAGTTTAACTAAACAAAAATTGGGTTCCCAAAAGGATTACTCTTAAACCGGTTTAACACTGCATAGCTAAACCAGATTTTAGTTTAGTTTAACTGAACCAAAATTTAAACTGCTTATGGGAACCCAATTTTCTGGTTTAACCAAAGTATTGGTTTAGTTAAACTAAACCGGCGTTAAACCGCTTACGGGAACCGGGCTCTGGATAATATTTTTGCAATATACCGTACAAGCAAGTACACATGGCATTTACAGGGTATAAAATCAATCAAAACAAGGAAAACTAAAAGTTTCCAGAACAATGTACTGTATCTCCCTGGTATTGTTATTAATTGAAACTGATAAGATCCCACTGTGCTTTCTATGATACTCTGAGGCCTATCACTGTGCAAAGTTTAATTAATCTTGATCAGATCCCCTCCACTTTTTGCTCTCGACTGCTTCTAGAAGTTTTTGCGATAGAGATTCTTCTCTTCCGTTATTTCTGCACTACTCACGCTCCAAAAGAATGTCTGGAAAAGGCACTTTTGCCAATAGAAGGAAACTTTTTGATTACTCTTTGATGAACTGGCTATTAAAAAGAACTTTTGTGCCTTTTATTTACTTACTACAATCGTAAAAGGTGTGCGTAGTACGTGTTACGGGCACAAAATGGCTAATTTGACGGCATATACATAGTGGCTTCATCCCATTTAATTAAATTTGAGTAGCACGTTCATATCCTCCTGACACCTCATTGTAAACTTCTTCTTTTTCCACAGGGATTTATAGTTAAACCACGCCCATATATTCATAAATAACCAAGAGAGACAGAAATACACAGAAAAGGGGACAAAAACTCAAGCAGAGGCATTGTTACAATTTTTCCAGGGTCCTTTATCAAGCTAATGTATGATATTTTTTAAAATTCATTGAAAAGTTCCTTTGGTGCAAAGGACAGTCCACAAACTATTAATTAACTGCATGCACAATAGCAGCCGAGCATTGAATTTAGCCCTTGCAGAAGAAGTATCTTATATACTATTATATTATCTAATTGGGAATGCACCTACGCACGCTCTAGAATGGAAATTATTTGAATATATCTTACCTATGTGAACAAATGTATTCCAGTGTGTAACCTTTTTCTCTGGCCGTAAAATAGTGTTCTGCTCTTTTTCTGCCAACTGTACCAGTTAATGAAAAAAGCGGCTCGCTTGTTAAGAAGCAGAAAAGCGTCCAAATTTATCGCCACATACAACAGCAGAAAAGCGTCTCCCGCTATGCAGTTGAATTACTATATGGTATGAATTATAAGAACATGAGAAAGAAAAGGCCAGAGGCTACAATAATAACTAGTAGCAATTCTAAATGCAAATTCAAAGCAGCCAAATATTGCCTCTGTGTATTTTGTGTTGTTAAACAACCAAATAACAATAAAATGGCAATAAAATATCGTCATTGCTATTCCATAAGCCTTTATAAACACACCAGCGTACTCTTAACGTTTAGGTCCACCCTCTGACGACGACCGGCCTCGCGCCCATCGTCATCCTCGTGATCCTGAACGTGCGCATCTGCAAGGGCATCATGCTGCTCCACCAGAGGAGGAACAACCGCAACACCAAGGAGATCAACATGACGTACATCGCAATCGCAATCGTCACGCTATTCTTCGTGTTCAACCTGCCGAGGATCGCGGCGGGGGCGCATGAGGTCTTCCACACGAGGTAATGAAAAGATAACATTCTTAAGCTCATTGAATTAGAGTTCGCTCACCTTACCGTAATTTAAATTGGATGCACTTCACTACTTTTTACCAAAAATAAAGCCGTTTCTCAATGATGAAATGGAGTTCAAATCCGTACTATAAGAGTGTATCCTTAATCAGGTTAATCATCCGCTGCATCGAGAACCGCGTCCAGTACCTGCCCGGGCTGCTCTTCTTCAAGGTGGACTCTGTGGCCAGACTCCTCATGGTCATCAACTCCTCAATCAACTTCCTCGTCTACTGCGGCGGGAGCACGGCATTCCAGGTAAAACTATATGGCAGAATTTAGCTAGCAAAGGCCATAAAGGACGTTTTCGAGTAGAATCCACAAAGTGAGCGATTATTTCTTTAGACGTACATAAAAGTACTCTCAAAAATAATGAAGTAACATATTACAAAACCAGGATCCTGAAGTATACTACTGATTGTTGGTGATTAGTTTGAAGTACATGTTAAAGGGCAAATTAGACGAATGCATTGGCTCTAATTGCTTTTCTTTTTAAGAAAAGGTCAAGTCAATTAACAGACGTTGATTTGATGTGGCATCCCTCAATTAAATAAAAAACATTTGGCCTTTTATTATAAGATTCGAAATACACCTTAAACGGTATTTGGTATATACAGTTATAAACTGTATTATTGTACTAATAAATGACGGCATGGCATTCGTCTCGCAATTAGAGTGTCAAAATCCCGGCTCGCTGGCAAATCTGGAGAGAGGATAATTAAGTAGTTTATAAAATGTCACTATTTAGGGAAAAGGACAAAGTTAATTAGTAAATTTGTGACGGGTTATATGTAATGCTGCCTTGAGGGTCATTTTGCAAATACAAAAAGGGAAATTTAAGCATCCTCGTTAGGATCGTTAATTAAATGTTAAAGCTAATATTAAGTGAAATTTAATTATTGTACTTGCCGGATTATTTCTCATCCGATTAACCTGCGATAAAACGAGTAGATTGTTTAGCACAGCAGGGTTACAGGTTGTTACAATAAGCTCGTTATCAAATTGTGCAGAACAAAAACAGAACATTAATCCCGAATTCCGAGAAATTTCTTTTCTAATAGCCTGTATGATTAGTGCGCACATCTTTGAAAAATAATGGCAAAGGCCAAAATAGGTATCCTTACTGCATATATGCCAACCATAATTGGGTTCTGACTTTGAAACGTATTATAATCCGCAATAAAGAAGTGCAATTGGGGGGTTTAAATGCAGTTTCCAGACCCCCAATGAGCTACTAGCTAACCACAGGAGGGTTTCCACAGTTCAAGGGTCTGGCAAGAAGAGATTCAGATTCCACAGATACCAAGAGTGGTTTCCAGAACACTTTATGGCCTGCTGAGACAACGGCGGAGAAGTTACTTTCCTCGCGACAGGGATTCAGGAAAAGACGGGGAAGCATAAAAAGTGGAAGTTCCGGCCGGGGTAGAAAAGGCTTCAGTATTAGTACGAGTTTTATGGAGGAAATAGTTTCATAAACTGCTGACTGTTTAGAAGCTAGATATATAACTCGGAGGAGTTACAGAAAACAATCTTCAAGAAAGTACGAATATTTTCTTGCTCATAATGTCGACAAATATGCCTCATAGGCATGAATACATGCTCGTACTTTTCTCCCAATTAGGCGCATAACTGCCATACCTCCGGAGGCCAATACAGTCTATTGTCTTCCTATAAGCGATGCGTTGATAATTAATGTTGCATGTAGTCGCATCCAAGCAGACTATAACTTGGTCGCATCGATTTATGACTCCATAATGTAGTAAATTTGAATATCGGACGATTTTTGGTCGTCGCAGTACGGTGCGGTGCATAGGATATGCAAATTATATCCTTAGGATGCAGGGATAAAAGCAGTGGGATGTCAGAATATGTCAAGTGGCTTTCTTTGGAGAGACTCAAGAAGGGAATCTAGAACCAGGAATATCTTACTGTCAATTATAATATATGTGCAGCAGAATACCCAAAATAATAGTATATGTTATTTCTAGAAAATGTTGCAGATGGAAGCCATACTTTTACTGTAAACTATAATTTCTATATGAGGTTTCATTAATACTTGAACACTAGAATTCAAATTGTGAAGTAGGTTACGTCTTCTTCTTCCCTTTTGTCTACAAAATCCCCTTAAGGTTTCAGTTAACTCAACAATTTTGTAATTCCATCTCTTCTTCTTGTTCTTCTTTTGTAAACAGATTAAATGCTACAAAGAAAATATATATCGTCGTTCCCAGTGTTGGAAAGAAGAGATCAAAGCGAGAGCCTTTATTTCTAGTCTACGTTTGAAATATTAGATATATCAAAGGTGGCGGCTGCTGTCAGTCTTGTCATATTATAGCATTTTATGCATAGGGATATGTACGCGTTGGATATATAGGACGATTAATTATGGATATGTATCGGTAATTGTATTAGGACATAGTTGCAAATACTAAACAAACACTCGATATCTTGGATGTTCTTAAGTAATTCCACACAAGAGAAGAAAAACAATAGACGGAAAATTGCAGTTTTTATTCTTTTATCTGTTTTCTGCTCCAATGGTTCCATGTATTGCCAAAATACGAACGGATAAAATAAGCGTTTCTTCTTCAGAGAACAAAAGATAAATTGTCTCTAGAGAAACAATGATAAATTTTAATTCTGTCAAAAATGCTATTCCAACAATGTTCATGTAATAGTCACGTTTGATTCAATATTTAAAACATTTGCAAGCCAATTTAGGACAACATATAGTAACAATTGTCTTTTATATGCTGCACAGTGCATCATGAACTGTACAAACACAATTAAAGATCGAATAAAGGCTAAATCCGACATAAATACAAAATAAAGTTTACTACGCAGTAAATGCAAACTGCAAAGACAACTTTAAGCATTAGACTGTTGCTTTATAAAGTGGAAATATTATGTATTATTTAATCCGTCATACTTGTCAAAGTCACTTCTTTTCCATCAACGTCCATTGTCACATTATCTCAATCCTTCTTTGGCCTTGATCCCTATTATCCCTTTCTTCTGGGAGTAAGACGGAAATGGGCAAAAGGCCGGGAGAAAAGGCCAATAAGGCCTTATATGGGTCACAGGAGGTAGAGTATAGAGAGCTAGAGACATTAAGGCAATGATAAATGTCCATCGTTCTGGAGGTTCAAGTTGCGCCCCCGTTTTATGAACGGTGAAATGTGAGAGCAGTTTTATGACAAAAAAGAGGAAATACAACTTTCAAGACATTAGCTCTGGATTGATATGACTCTAGCTCAATCGGGCAAAGTTGCTCTTTTCAACCTTTCTACTCTAATGGGCTCAGAGAGTTTCATCCGGTCCTCGTCCCCAAACTTTGGTTAGTAATTCCCGCTCACAGGGTGGCGTGTATGATATGCATTGAGATCTCGCGTTACAAAACTTACATAATAACGAATTGCGCCTAATCTGAGTCCATTAATACAATATCCGCTTGATTTCAAAGTAAAAATGTTGAGCCGACTTCAAACGTCGAAAAGAAAAGAGACGGTTTTCTCTCCTTCTCAAATTGAATCTGAGACACGAAGGCTGGGAGAAAAGTTTGTCGGGAATGCTTTGAAATGTGATCTAATAAGACGTTTTTGTTAGTTCGTCTATGTAAAAATAGGATTTGGAGCATGCTTTTCATGAGAATTAGGTTTCAAACGCTGGCGTCATATTTAAAATTTCATCCATTTTATTTTAGTCCAGTATGAAAACCGAGAATGTGTATGCGAAAGAACAGTTTTATACGACGAAAATGGATGCTAAAAAGACTAGTCAAAATAGATATGTTGTGGAGTTTCATTAACTAAATCTTTCCAGGAGGTGTTTGCTGAGCGCTTCATGCTGAAGGCGTGCCGCCCCAGCTTCGCCTCGCACTCCTCCATCTCCACCGAGGAGGAAGAGGAGGAAGGCGACGACATGGACGACCTTGACAGCGGCAACAAGCGCAACAACAACGGCAACATGGTGGCGGCCGTGGCCACCGTCGTGCTCACGGAGACCACCACCATGATGGGGACGGCGACGACCAATGGGAGGTGCAGTGTGGCGCTGGCTGATGGGAGTAATGGGGAGCAGGAGCTGGGAATCCAAGGTAAATTACTTTGTAATATTGATATGTATTGTTTGGTTTGTCTTTGAAATAGCACCAGTTCAGACACAATGGCTAAGTTTAAGTTATAACATTTACTGTTAAGAGTGTACACTACTTTTAAGGTCAATTTTAAGTATATATGACCATATCTGCTTCCTGTTCCTGTCTGACCTTCAAGATCTTGCATCATTCTATAACTTGAAATTTAATATCAGCCTCGTACAAACGGACTTGATGCATGATGAGATGCTAGTTTTCCTCATTGTTGAATTATTAAATGTTATGTACTCATGACTGTAAGAAGAATGCTGAAGGTTTTATTATAGTTTTAAATGTCAACCTTAAATTTGGTTTCACAAATATCCAACATATTTAAAACTTGATTGACCCTTGTGCAATGAATGTTATTCGTATAAAAAGAAATATATTCAAATATATTACCATAGTGCACTGAAATATATTCAGTGCTCTATTCCATTACCTATGATACAGTATTATGGACGATTTTGATAATCATTCCAAAACCTGTAGCCAAGAGAGCTAGCTAGAGCACTGTTAGATAGACTAGTCGCAGCTGTAATAGGGTTAATAGGAAATACCAGCTGGCTTGTAACACAAATATACCTTGAAACATGCTACATTCTTCCAAGGAAGCTTTCCTTTCCACGCACAATTTAATTCCAACTGTCTGACAGCAAATCCTTTAGATGCACTTTATTACTCGGCTCATTTACTCATCTCAGAAACACAAAATATGCCGACTCTCTCTAATCTGGCTCCAAACCTTCAAGAGAGAGCAGACACCCCGCAAAAAAGGTAAAAGAAAGGCAAGAAAAGTAGGCATCATTTGTTCTCAGCATGGCTTTAAACTCCCGTCAGAGGCAGAGAATTACAAATTGCCCGAGGAATTGCTCTTCTCAGATTGCAGATGGCAACATTTACCCTTCAGAGAGCACTATTTATAATCAAATACCTTTTCTTCGGAATACACGTGTGTAAGTGTACCCGGATTAGCCTCTGTATACTGATTTTTAAGTAGGAAACATACGCTCCTCGTATCCATTAAAGGCTTTCTTATAAGAATAAAAGTTTGCTGTGCCATCTGCTCCGATTCTAAAGAAGCTTTTTAGGATAAAAATAATGATTTTGATACACACCTGAGACGTGTATAAATTGGGGAAGTAAATGCATTGTATGCTGTATTTAATAATATGAATGGTAAAGTTTACAGACATATTGCATATATATCATTTTTGGGATATCAGGAATGCCACAACTCATTATACTTTATTGCCAAGGAAGAATGGTTATATTAAGTACGTACTTCATAGTGGCCTCCCTGGTAAAGAGGCTACTTGTATAATGCTTCCTGCTTGACTTTTTGGTCGTGGAGGGCTCATATTGCCCCCACATAAAAAGAGGGAATCTGGGGATGTATCAATCATAAATGCATTGACAGTGCTGCATCGTTATCCGTTCATGCACAGTGGCTTAGAGCAGTATCAAGTAACAGTAAAGAACAAGTGTTATCTAGCCCTGACTTTCTTATGCCACTGTGTCTCTTCCCCTTTATTAAATGCAGTGGCAGAGGAAGAGTCCCCCCATGCCAGCCACTTTATGAAGCACTTCTGTTGGTTGTATATAAAAGGAGATCAGAATGACTCCTCAGAGGCCCATTGAAAACGCCTTTAGAGGGCCATGCCAAAAATGTTGCTGCTTTAAACTGCTTTAAAGAGTTCTGTCTCCTCATCTGATGAGGGTGTAAAAAGTCTCAAATGTCTTTAACTGACATTTAAAAGAGATGCTAGTTGTTTGTATCTTTCAAGGCCGTTTTCACGCTTAGTTATCTTAACAAATGGGACTTTTCCTTCTTCTATGAATCTTGACAGCTCTGTTCATTTTGACAGTATCATTGCTGCGAAGAAGACGGAAACTCTCTTCAGAAGACTCTTCTTCGTCTTGTTCTTCATCAGATTCGACCGCGGCGGCAATCATGCCGAGAGGGGAAAAGTTTTGCCTATTCCATCTTATTGCCCATCCACTTTTTCTCTCTTTCGAACCATTGACTCTCTCTGGGAATACAGTCCGGAATATGTAGCACATGAAATGATGAAGAGTAGACTGTAGTTCCGGGCAATTGTCGTAAAACGAAGAGAGCATTTTGCGGCCTTTTGACGCAAGGTCATGAATGAAATTATATTTTAAGACCCTTTTATGGAATCTTTCTGCGTTAGAATTGTGATGATTCAAGTATGACATGAATGGATTCAATTAAGAAACATTGTAATTGTGCTCTAGGGAAACCTTTTGAGTGTAATTTAAATGTTAATAAAAATGTACGATATAGCATTCTTTTTGAAAAGAAAGAGAATCCTATTTTATATTTAAATTGAATGCATACATGCAACATTTGGAATTCTCTTTTTTCCAACCTTAACTCAATTTCAGTCAAGTGTCAAAACCCCGACGTTTTACTGACGTCTACATAAGAAAGATATGTTGCATATGCAAGAAATTGGAGTCGAGCCCCTGCAATATAAAAATAATAGTAATCGGAGGACGATTCTGTTTCATAAGATTCTTTAGTTGGCAACAGAGCTGGTTAAGATGAAAAAAGGAGGTTATCTATTTGGGGGAGAAAAGTTCTTTTAGAGTGACAACACAAAAGAACTTTGTTGTGAAAAGAAGGAGAATTTCATCTCTCCCTCTCTCTCTCTCTCTCTCTCTTGTCTCTCTCTCTCTCTCTCTTTCTCTCTCCCTATGACGGATGAAGGGGAAACAAAGTAAAGATAGCATGTCAGAGTTAGAGAAAAAGAAGGAAATGTTTCAAAGCTAGACTTATTGACGCCCAATCCCGTGTACTTTTATAAGGACAGTCTTACATCATCTTTAAAGCTTTTTTAATGCAGTTCAATATCGATTGAACAGAGCTTCAAAAAAAAGGGCCAGACCATTTGTAAAAAGAGATGCTAAAATATAATTCCAAAAAGGTATTTGAACATCCATCAAAATTCAAGAAACCCTTTTTGAGGTACACTACGAAAGAAAGGGCTGAGACCTTTTGTATGACAGCTTGTTGGACTGGTCTTGTTTTTGGTGAAGGTTCAATCATCCTTCTTCTTAATATTTTTCCGCAGAGTCAGCAGAAATAATATTTCTCTTTTTTCCTCTCCTGCTCTTTGTGTAGGTGGTAGAAAGAGATGAAACGAAAAAGAAATCCCAGCAGCGGCAAACTTTACACAAACATCCTAATCAAAGACAAACACCACCTTTCTCTCCTTACAGACAAATCCCTCTCGGCACGGCGCGTCAGCTCCGTCTCCTGCCCACACCAGGACCGGGCCGTCACCCCGTCCAAGACCGAGGAGGAGGAGGACCAGGTGCACGTCATCTCACGCAGGCTGTCCAGTGAGGACATCATGTCCAGGTCCGTGGTGGCGGCCAGCGCCCAGGAGAGGAACCTGCTGCAGAAGATCAAGAAGCGGCTGAGCTTTAAGAAGCCGAGCGGGGCTGAGACGTCGACGACGGTTGGGAATAATATTACTCAGGAGAGCCTGCTGCAGACGGAGATGAATGGACAACCGGTTTGAGAGCTTATGATGAACTTGAGTGTGCTATGAAAATACCTGACATTCCAAAGTACGGATTCGAAATTTGAAATCCACTGAGACGAATTACGTTCCAATCACAAACTGATGGTCAGGAGTGACTTGGGGAAAATAAAAAGTCCCTTTATCTCGGAAGTTGGACCGCTTTCCGAGCTAGGGAGACTTTTTTGAAACGACATCTTAAGAATTCCTTTCTGACAGACTGATTAAAGGATAAAACAAGCGCAAAAACGTCAAATCGCTACACATTGTATTATACTTAAACGGCAACCAAGAATATACTGTAATTGAACATTTGAAAGGATACTAAATAGTTATAAAGAACCAAGCTTTAAAATGTCATTCTGCGTATTTAAATGTACCATTGTAAAAGAGCGCCGTATATGATTAAAATGTATTAAAGTAATTATACAAATGTTAACTATCTCTTTTAAAGTTCACATGTAAATGAAAAGCATACCAACTTTATGAAATTATTAACTGTGCGGCTTGTATCAACTTTAAACCAGTATAATTGTATACCGTATATAAAATTCACATATATATTTATCATCATAAAGAAACCGTATAAATATAGTATATATTTAACATACAGTAAAGAAAACTTATGAAAGGAACACATCTATAACATTGAACAACGATCAACAACCAAGAATGTTTAGTGCACATACAATGTAATTATACTGAAATATACAAAGAACTGCTGATTTAATTAACACTGTTGTCAAAGCTCTTCCACTCTCCGGTCACCTCATCCTTGTACCGCCATTGAAACTGGTCTTCTTTGTCATTATTATCATCATCTGACCCTTTCCAATGAAGTAATTGACCATTTAGTGCATATGTCTGCTCTTCAGTAGTGCTTGGACCTTCTGGATCTTGGCCTTGCCTGAATTCATAGGGCTGCTCAATGGAGCTCTCTGGATCCTGTCTTGTCCATTGAATGTGCTGCTCACTGGTGGGCTCAGCAATCTTGTGCTCAGGCTCAGGGATGTCGCCTAGAAACCAGTCAACCCGCTCCTGAATATCTCTCAGTGATCCCAAGTCTTTCTTCTCCTGCTTTCTCTTCCTCCTCCGTTTCTTCTTCTTCTTGACCAGGAGGTAAACTCTTCTAATGGGCTTCTCTTCTTCATCGCCATTATCTGACCTACCTGAGCGTACCAGACCTTTCTTGCCAGCTGCCTGGCGACCTCTCCTGTCATATAATGGAACAGCTTCCTCATCCTCGGCTAATAAGTTGAAGTCGAACGGTAGCACCTAAAACAAGGCAGTATAAATTTAGGTAGTATACTAGAGAACTAATAGTTACTTTACCTTTGTCCCTCTCGTCAAGTGCAACGGATGCGGGTCCTCCTCCAAGAACACAACCTCCCCTCTGCTACGCGACTTCCGATCGTGGTTATCCTCCAGCTTCGGATACGCGGCGGCCTCCTCGGGACTACCCACAATATCCCTGCCATGATAGACGGGGACGTCCTCGTGCTGCGGCTGCTGTCCGTAGCCGCTGTGGTCGTCCTGGACGATGGCGTCGTTGGCTTTGAAGTAGTGTTGGGGCTCAGGATGGTGGGCGGGTTCGTGGTAGTCGTCATGAGGGGCGTGGTGCTGGTGGGAAGGTGCGTGGTGGTCGTAGCCGTGCTTCTTCGGGGGTGGGTATTTAGCCACGCCCTTGTAGGTCACCTATAAAACGTATGTATGCATAGACAGTATTTTATAGTCCTATATTTGTGCAGTGACTGTATTTTTAGAATGATGGTATTTCATATCGTTGAAACGATACAGCTCCCAAATGTCAGTTCATATTTCAATCTCCCGCTTATTTGTATGTTGCAAAAGTTTGTTAATTTAGACTGATACTCGGAATATGTCATCTCATATTCCCTCGTCTCATATGTATGTATGATTAAAGTCTCACGTACGCAGAATAATGATGATCGCATTTGCAAGGATTAATTATTCAGGTCTGAGATTCTACTTTCAATGACATGCAAAAACGCCGGGGAAAGTATCGAAATATATGAGAATTGAGATCAATTTAGGAGAACATTAATGCAATATGCAAGCAAGGTTTCTTTTTCTTTTTATTTAAAGCACATTTTTCACTATATTACTGCCTTTGTATGTTCCTACCTGCGCCTGATATCCCTTATGCTTGTCCACCTTGTACTTGACAATCTGCTTCCTGCCATCCGGCAAGTGGAGAAAGTAACTCCCAATGGTCTTGTATCCGTCCCTCTGCTCCCTGTGGCCGAACCGGTTCTTCTTGTACGGGTCGTCCACCACGTACTTGAACTTGTAGGCCGGGTGGTGGTCAGAGTGCTTGTCATGGTCGTGGTACGGGTCCTTGGGGGACGGGTGGTACGTGGGGATGTGGACGTCACCTCCACCAGAGCCACTGGAATACACAGAGGATATTGGTTCCAAGTATTATGCAATACATCCTGTCTTTAGCATTTCAAAAGAAAAATAGGATTTTCTGTACTTCATTTTCTGCCTAAATGTTGATCTTAATATTTAATCAAATTACATAACCAACCAGCTATTTTTGTAATCGCTGCAATAATCTGTTCTTCCAAGGAATAAATTCACTTTTAATATTCAATCAAATTACACAACTATCTACTTTTCCTCTTAGTGACCAAGTGTGCCATCAATAAGTTCAATTCGTATCTAAACTGATTGGTGTTGATTGCACCGAAGACAAAATATCATATACACATAATAGTATTCTTGAGAAATCAATCAGAAGCCTTGAAAGGAAGCTAGTGAGAGTAATCAAATGATCTCACAGGGGGAAACCTGTTCAATCAGAGCAGAAGACCTTTGATCGGGTTGTACCTTCTATTTCAAAGGTTATCGGCGTAGTTACGTAATAAATACATAGTTATTGATAAATGGAATACTGAAATAGCTCTTTCGTTTTAGAGGTAATGGTTGTATAAGACTTTTTGATTGAGCAGTACCCCTGCAATTTCAAAGGTTATCGGAATCTTTGCTTAACAAATATACGTAGAATTATTAATAAATGACAAGCACTTTCGTTTTGTAGTTACTTGTTGTGCATGTTATTAACATGCCCTAACAAAAAAGTTAATGCCTACCTTTCATGATATGATGGCAGTCCTCCTCCTCCTTCATGATGTTCTGGTGGCCCGTAGTGATGGTCGGCGGCTCGGCGCTGGGACTCGAACGGGGCGTGGATGGGGCGGAAGGTGAAGGAGGCCAAGGAGGCCAAGGAGGAGCTGCTGGGAGGGAGGAGGGACAAGAGAAGGGGGACCTGAAAAGGGAATCATGAATTCGTGTTCGCTATATGATTTTATACTCATATGTTTGACTTCATTGTAAAATTGTAATCTGCACAAGTTGAAAGCATGTTCTAAATTAAATTTTCAACAGGACCTAAAATAGAAGAATTGCATTTTGCATTATGCACTGTAATTACTATATCGTTCCATTTTATTAGGTCAATTTTCGACTTTTTAGGATGCTACCATTATTTATTACGAAACGTGCATAATCGCAGTTGCAAACTAGCTCTAAGCGGGATTGCGGTCAATAAACGACAACTTCCGCTTCAGTTAAAACTGTTTTATGCACTTTTTCTGACATCTAGGT
>LR140287.1:0-17928 GCA_900659605.1 Tisbe holothuriae | reverse complement strand
GTTCCACCTAAAATGTATTATTTTCTGAGAAAGCACCAATAATTAGCAATGACATTGTTACCTAAACTTCCCAGCTGCCCTGCAAAAGTCATCCTTCTTTCTTTCTTAATTTGATCAAATACCGGTGATGCAATTTTAAACACTAATCTTGCAAAGTCAGTCTTTGCAACCTTTTTACAGAGTCTAATCATATCTTTGGTAGCCTCAGTGTGATAAAGACTTGTTAACACAAGTTCTCCAATGACTTCTCCAGGTGTGGTCAGTTGTTGATACCTCCAATGGAAAGCATCGCCCTCACTATTGAAGTTGAGTTGCAGTTGTAGAGCATAATAAACACTGTCTGTTGTAATAATGGCTTTTGCATTACATTCCTGTTCTGGGAATAGCTCTGTACTAGACTTGATGGCTTTAAACTCAATGTTTTCACAATCTGGTAGACAGGAGCATTCTCCATCAATACTATTATAGGAGACATTTTGACTAAACAAGAAGGTCTCTTGTCCCATGCATACAGGGGCATCTATCCAGGCATTGTACCTTGGTAGATACCAAGGTAAATATTTGTACTTTTGAAATGAATGTCTTAGCTGGCATTCTGACATACATCCTTGACTGGTATAGTGATTAAATAAACTGTCCGGATCAGGATTTTCATCTCTGAAACGACAGCCTCTCTTGGAGATGGGAATGTCTCTAAAGTCTCCCCATGCAAATTGCTCTCTTGGTGTGATTAGGAGCTCTGTATGAAATCCTGCCCATACTTCAATGGCCTGATGTTCAAAGCTAAAGCTATCATACATATTGCCAATAGAAAGTTTGAAACTCTCTGCCTCTGATAGTCCTGCCAGGTTATTATTGTTTGTAAGCATGAGTTTCATGGCCATCTTGGTGCCACTGCCAAGGTTAAGATATTTCTTAGAATCCAGAGGGAAATTAAACAAATCTTGAATGCGTCCAATATATTCTCCTTTCTTGAATGTTTCACTAAATGACAAGGAATTGAAGGAATGGCACACCACAATATCAGTCATGGTTAAAACCAAAGGACATTCATTTTTCCAGTTCGAGGAGTAATGACAGTTTAAAAACTCTGGAAAGGCACTCCATGATCCATCATTGAAATAACCGTCTGATTTGGCAGGAGCATAATTTCGGGACTTTAACTTGTTGGCTACATACTCATTCTGAGACTGATAGTTTGCTTTTCCAAGCAAAACATCTCCATATGCCAAGAATTCTAAGGCATCAATGGGTGTAATATTCATATTGGCCCTATTTCTATCTAGACTACCAAGTTTCTTTATTCTTCTCATAATGTCAGTCTGGGAAACTAGTTTATATTCGCCCTGAAGTGTTTCATGAAGATTCAGAATCCCATAATCTTTGGCTAAGGAGCCAAACATTATTTCAGCCAAAGGCGCCAAAGAATTCTTTAACAAGAGCTCTTTTTCATTAGGTTCCCCAACTAAAGCATAATTTTGACTTGAAATAGTTTCATCCAAACTGAATTGACCTTTTATTATGAATTGAGCCATATTGGCAATATGTGTGCCAAGTGTACCAATTGGAGGTAAGAGTGCAACAAAGACAAGTTTCTTCACAAACTTATCTAATTCCTCTGTTGTACAGTTCAGTGGACTTTGTCTTGGTTCATACCAATCATCATCATAGAAATATGTGTATGGACTCATTCCAAGATATTCTAAAATTCCAGAGCCATGTTCCTTGCCTACAAGTTTTTCCTCCATCAGATACTCAAGGTGAGGAAAAGAGCATGTTCCAGGTAGTTCATATTGTTGGGTCTCCAGAGCATTCTTGACCTGATCTAATGCATCAGGTTCAATAATAACTTCATCAGGATGATTGGTTAACTTGACATCTATTTTCTCCATGATGTTGTCCTTGGCAGCTTGAATAAACCAGTCAAAATCATCTCTCAGAGGGCTATTCTCAGGACAAGTCTGCTCTTGCAATGAACAGTGAAATTCCAATCTTCTGAAAGCCTCCTTTAAAAAGTGAAATCGATCAGATCTTTGCCTACATATGGTTAATGTTGGATACTGAATGGTCTCCACCCTGGCTGAGACTGACTCAATTGAGGTGAGCACTGGGTTCTCATCCCAATCTAAATAGGATTTCTTTACCATTGAAATGCCGCATGTGAAACCGGCACAGATTACGACTGACCAGAGAAGCTTTTCAAAGGATAGTCTGCTGTGATGGATGTAGATGAATCCATGAAGGCTGGTCGTTGAACAAAAGTCATGGAAACGTTTTCTTATCTTTGATAGGGCGTTTACTTTTCCTGTATTCATGACTTCACTTGTCATGAATGACTGGAAGCAATACAGTTAGAGTTGATCTTCTTTAAGTAAATATGCTCATTATGGTGTAAAATTCGAGTCTATTTACTGTTGGGTGTTGCACGAATTTAAAAGCAAATAGTATGTTAGTTATATCTTGAGAGTAAAATAGTATTGCAAGCTGCTTAGAAGTTATGGAAAAAAGAAGGAAACTTGCAACGTAGACAACATGAATGAAATTAAGAACCACGGAATGTATAATAAGAGCATATGACAATTAACAGAATAAGAAAATGGAAAATTTATATATTGGGTAACAACAAATATACAGTTTATTTTTTATTTTTGTTGCTTTGGAGTGTATTACAGAAAGGGAATTATTCAAAAGGGGTGTTACTATTTTATTTCTGAAATAACAATTGTAACACAGTATCATTTATGCTTCTGACGTGTTTTGTTTTTGCTTTTTAGAAACTTTGTTGCATTCCATCCAAGAAAACTTTTGATTAGCCAGAATAACAGTTCAAAGCAGCTTATCAGACTCATTCCAGTGAATAGACCAATAGTTCCACCTAATATATAAGATAGAATAAGCATTCTTGCTAAATTAATACAAGAATACTTCAATTTAACATACCAAGGCTTCCCAATTGACCAGAAAAAGTTATTCTTCTCTCCTTCTTAATCTGAGTAAAAACTGGTGAAGCAATTTCAAAGGTCAATCTTGCAAAATCAGTTCTGGTCACTTCTTTACACAATCTAACCATATCCTTTGTAGCTGCAGTATGATACAGGTTTTCAACATTCAGCTTTCCAATGACTTCTCCGGGAGTGATCAGTTGTTTATACCGCCAAAGGAAGTCATCTCCTTCTCCTTTGTAATTTAAGCGCTTTTCTATCCCCACATACACACTGTCTGCTAGTATCATGGCTTCAACGCCACATTCTTGTTCAGGGAATAATAGTGTGCTGGATTTGACGGCTCTAAACTCTATTGTTTCACAGTCAGGTAGACAAGTGCAGTTACTCTTTAATGTGTTATACTGAAGTGCTTCTCTGTTAAAATCCCAGTAATCATTTTCCTGACACACAGGTGCATCAATCCAAGAATCATATCTAGGTAGATTCCAAGGTAGACATTTGTACTTTTGAAATGCTTGTTTAATGAGACACTCAGAGGTGCACCCAAGGTTTGTATAGTATTGGAATAGGCTGTTTTCATCCGGGTTTTCATCTCTAAACCGGCAGCCTCTCTTCTCAATATTGAGTTCTTTAAAGTCCCCCCATGATATTTGTTGCATTGGTGTGATCAATATTTCAGTTTGAAATCCTGCCCAAACTTCAATTGATTGGCTGGCAAAGTTGAAGTTGTCATACATGTTGCCCACTGCTACCTTAAATGTCCCAACACTTTTCATACCAGTGAGAAAATTATTGCTATGTAGCAGAAGGGTCATTGACATTGTTTTTCCACTTCCTGAATTGAGGTATTTTGGGGAATCCTTTGGCATATTGAACATTTCTTGCACAGTCCCCATGTAATGACCAAGTTTGAAAGTTTCTCCAAAAGATAGTGCATTGAATGAATGGCATAGGCCAGTGTTTGTCATGGTAAGTGTTAGAGGGCATGAATCTGTCTTTTTATTTCCTGAGTAGTGACAATTCAAAAGTTCAGGAAATGAACTCCAAAAGGCCCCAGGAAAATCAACTGCTGTTTTTCTTGGAAGATAATCCATATCCACCAAATCTTCAACAACTTTATTTGCCTGTTCAGGGAAGTTATCTATTCCCAAAAGAACTTCACCATAAGCCAGAAATTTTAATAGGTCCAATGCTTTGAATTCCAAATTTGGAATTGGGGTCAACTTATCGTTCACAGTATGGAGCCTTCTGGTAAGATCAGCAATGGATGTACCGACTTGAAACGGCTGAAATAATTCAGGAACCTCAAGGAGAAAGGCTTTTCTGGACTCCCCAAACATACTCTTTAATACAGGCATAAAAATGTCCTATAAATACCCGTTTTAAGTGGTTATTCAGTTCACCTAGTGCTCAGCAATAACATTAACATACCTCAAGTTCCTGCTCTTCTTCAGAAGCTCCATTGTAAACATGGTATGACATTGTTTCATCATAGCTAAAAGTACCCTTAACTATAAATTGAGCCATATTAGCTATATGAGTACCTAGAGAACTAATAGGCGGAAAGACAGCAACAAAAACAACCTTTTCTACAAATTTGGTCAACTCCTCCTTGGTACAGTTTAATGGATTTTCTCTTGGCCTGTACCAATCTTCATCATAGAAATACATCTGCTCACTGAAACCCATGTACTCCAATATGGATAAACCATATTCTTTGCCAAGTAACTTCATTTCCATAAGGAATTCAATGTATGGAAAGGAACATGTTCCAGTCTCCTCGTACTGTTCAATAGTTAAAGCATGAGTTATTCCCTCCACCAACCATTCATCAAAGATGATCTCATCACTGTGGAACTTCAACTTGTTGTCTATTAACTGCATAATGTTGTCCTTGGCAGCTTCAAGAAACCAATCAAAATCTTCCCGAAGTGTATTGTTCTCATGACAGGTATAATCTCTCCAAGAACAATGAAAATCTAGTCTCCTAAAGGCTTCTCTAACAAAATGAAATCTATCCATTTTACTGTGTGGACATATTGTTAGTGTTGGATACTGAATGGTTTCCACTCTAGCTGACACTGAGTGAATAGAGGTGAGGACTGGATTGGAATCCCAATCGGCATAAGATTGCTTGACCATAATAAATCCACAAGTGAATCCAGTAAAGATGACTATACTCCAGATTACTTTATCAAATGATAATTTACTCCTCTGGATGTAACTGAAACCATGTAAACTTGTTGCAAGGCAATAATCCTGAAAGTTGGATCTGGTCCTCTGGATAAAAGTCTCATTTACTTTAGCTTTAGTCTGATTCATTGTGAGTCAGTATGAGTAACTGAAGAAAGGTTTACATATTATACTTGTACAATGCATTGAATCATTATAACAATTATTGGATTTTCCCATTATCTTTCCTCATTATAAACTACGATATGCATGCTTAATTAGTTGCAATTGGCAAGGGCGGAACTAACCAATAATAAGTATCGTACAAAGTATTATCCTTTAATTTTAAGTTTCATATTGTTTACTTTTGCTACGAGAGTAAATATGCATGATAATAACTTCAACGGCCATTACTTTGTTAAATAAACCAGGATGTCTTATTTAATTGCATCTTGCATCTCATAAAAAGGCACACCTAACGTGACAATTGACAGTAACAATTAACCATTTTCTCAGAACTTCCTAAACACTTGTTGCTGCTTCTTTATGAGATTTTCAAGGCTTCATGACAATTTCATTTTGCATAAATACGCACGTCAGTCTTTCACATTCATTGAGACAGCCAGGATGATACTTCTTCTATCGTCCATCTTCATTGCTGCTCTTACTCAGTCAGCATGGGCTCAGACCGCTCTGCCCTTCGTACAAGGTACTTATATATTACACGTACTTTAACTTAGCTTACTATTACTATATACACATAAATATGCCAGCTTCAATGTTTTCACTTTTCAGTGCAGTGTTTTGCTCTCTCTCGCTGTTCTGCAACCACAAAGAATTTGGAATATATATACCTCTAGCAGAGACCCTAAACACTCGTATTATATGGCTTATTAAGTCCGTTCCTGTTTCATCTTGTAGATTGCGCCTCGGATTTCTCCTTCACCGAGATGAATGCAACAGCCCACGACGGTTGCCACGGTTTCAACGCTGCTTGGCGTGTTGGTTGTCCTCCTTTGGGCGCACCCTGTGAACGGGCGTTGTGCAAATGCGAGCACAGCCGATTCACAGTGGCAGTGGGAGCAAAGAACATTATGTAAATATTATAAAAATAATTATGGCTTTAAGACTTTCAGGTCTCCGTTTAATAAGAAAGCTAGCTAAAGGTATATACTTTGACTATGCTAATTGCTAATGTTAGGTGTATAACCGTACACTGCCTGTAGCAAATACCCATTGCATATATCGTAGACTACGATAGAAGCTCTCGTAGTCCCCGCCTATATGCATATGTAACGCAAGTATGAAGCATAATCACTGTATATTGACAATGCTATAGGTTCATCTCCACTTTGACAGTATAACGATCATGTTTCAGGTTCATTCCGAATGCCTGCTTCACCTGGCACGAGGCCCAGAGCTACTGCTGCTCCCTGGGCAGCAACGGCCGCCTCTGGGAACCGGAGAACCAAGCTGAGTACAACGACGTCATTGCTGCGGTGGCGACTGCAAACCGGACAGCAGCCATCAATGAGACGTCGAATCTGTGCGGCCGCTGGATGGGATTGTTGAACTTTGAGGATATGGATGGGCCGGATACGAGGTAGGAAAAGTCCAAAGTTATTTTATAAATTGCAATTAAAAGCCTTTTGCAAAGAATATTTGACAACTTGATTGTAAAAATTAATGCACTGTGTACTTGTACTAAAGAGTTCATCATATCCTTAGGATAATACTCGTTTGTCATACATATGTAATTAGGTTTGCTCGCACGGGTCCTCTCGACCTAACAAGCACCTCTTGGTCCCCTAATGACCTCCAAGTCACGGATGAGGCCGACAACGGCACCCAGATTGCTGTCGGGCATCACGGTCCAATGACTGCGCTGCCAACAGGTGGATTTGCAGACTGGAACTCCAGGTGTACGAGGATGACGGTTATATGCCAAATGGATGCATAAAATGGGATAAAATGGATTGTCAGTACAGTGTAATAGTGAATATTGAGCATCACAAATACTTTTTATAGTCAAAGTCTTCTTACTGTTTATTACAAACAAACAATAATGTAGAACATATTCAGCATTTATATAGTTATATAAAATATTATTAAAACCATAGCATTAACTATCATTGACTTTTGTTCTTCTTCTTACTTCGTCAACAAAACACACGTTATGCACACTGGGCTTAATTAAGACGCCTTTTGTATGTCCACATTGGTTTCTGTCTTTAAATAAGGCGTTTTCTCACTTCAGCACTCACTTGCACAAACATTAGATATTATTAGAGGGAAAGAGTTTGTTCTTCTATTTCTTCTCCACACAGTCTTTCTTTATGCAAATATAGTCAAGGTTGAGTCAGGTTATTATAATTGTCTGTAAATTGTATTGAACACTGCTCAAAATATTGTGGTATTGTTGCAACACTTGTGAGATTTCCATGTTTCCATTTTGTATTTTCATGTCCATTTTGAGCAAAATACATAGTTTTTCATAATATCAAGCCTACTAGCTATATGAGGAATTGTGTATCAGTAACTGGGATTTTGGCCTGCATATTATATCTCTTCACTATAAGGATAGATGGCCATAGTATATGTAGTTCTAAGACCGCTTCTGCACGCACTTGGGGAACAGGCTGAGCGATATGGGCGTGCTCGACGGCCACCTCCGCTCCGTCTGCAGCCTGCTCGCCGTCAGCTTCCACTGGTCGCTGTCCTCGTCATAGTACTCGACGGTGCGCAGGTCCCGCACGCCGTCCCAGCCGGCGGCCACGGTGATGCGCCCGCCGATGACGCCGACGGCGGGGCGGCCCCATCGGGCAGTGTTCAGGTCCGTGACCTTCTGCCACTCACGGGGGTCGTTGATGGAAAGGAATCTGGATGAAAGGGAGAAAACACCCATATTAAATTGACATTGGGTATTAAAACATTTGCCGTGCTCCTACCTGACGTCCTTTAGTCTCGTCCCTCCTGAGTCCCCGCCCACGACAATGACCCCCTCCTCCCCTCTGTACTGCACCAGAGCACAACCGTGCTGCGCCCGCACCGGATTCAGCTCCGGCAGCTCGTGCCACCGGCCGGTGTTGAGATCTAACCGCTCAGTTAAGGAGAGGCCGCCGTAGCCCCCAGTGACGATGATACTACCGTTGCCAAGAGCAACAGCGCAATGGGAGTATCTGAAATGGATAGTTACCAAAATGTTGAGTCATGTTTTTCATTACTTTTTTAGCATAATGTACACAAATACTTAAACTCTCTAATGATGCAGCTAGTATTGATTTTGTCATGAAATACACTTTCACCTGAATTATATGTATGATTAACAATGCTTCAAACAGGAAACAGTTACAGCAGTACTACAATTAGTAATATGACTAGTAATGACCCAGATTTCCTGCATAATGTTCCTTCTCGTACCTTGAGCTTGACATTGCCGGTCCCTCCAACCACTTTCCAGACTGAACTGAGTACATCTCGACTGAGTCTGTGTATCCGTTGAGCTTGCCCAGACTGCCGCCCAGCACGAACAGGAAATTATCCTCCAGAGCCCACGCGGCCGCATCACGTGCAACGTTCATGGGCTTAGCAACACTCCAGAAGGGGTCAGGATTGAAACCTGAAATGGATTCAATGAATATCAATTCGAGTACTCAGGTACTAATAGGTTAATACACGCTCTCTCCGCAAGGTATGCTCTAACATAATGGGTCATTTTAAGCGTATCATGAACTTGCCTAGAATCCAGCAGTCTGTCTTCGGATCTCCGAATATGTTGACCCCTCCACACGTCATGACCATGTCCTCGGCCACTGTACTCGTGATCATCCTCCACCGCATCGCGGGCAGCGGGGGCACCGCACCCCTGCACACACCACGCCCAGTCACCAGTTCCACCGTGTTGAGCACGCCGTGGGTGTCGGACCGGCCTCCGATAAGGATCATGGCGTCAGGACGGACGCACTCAAGCTTCCGAGTCCTAGAAGATGATTAGTGAAATCCTTGGACAATATTTGGTGTCTGTTATAAAAATTATAATTGTTGGTATCATACCATATTCCATTGATACATCTGGCCTCCCTGCTTTCTCTGGAGACATAACCATTGAAACAGGTGAGGAGACATTTATCTCCAGCAGGTACGCTCAGCTGACCGGTTCGATCCACAAGAGCTGGTCCGCAGGTGATGTTTCCGTGCTCAGGAGAGGCATCAATCATGCAATCTAAAAAGACTCATTTTCAAATACAAGAACATTATTGAAATGCAGCACTTCTTACGTTTCCTCAGATTCCCTTCATTGTCCCTAAAGTCCACCACTCTGCTATTGTCATTGCTGCTATCATCAGAGGAGACTTCCAGCGTCCTGAGCAGATCCTCCCTTCTCCTCCGCTCTTCATCAGCCTTCCTTGCTCTGTCCAGCTCCTCTTTGCGCCTCCGCTCAATTTCCTGTTTCCTCTGCTCAATCTCTTCCTTCCTCTTCTCCTCTTCCTCTTCTGCTTGCAATCTCCTCTGCTCAGCTTCCTTTCTCCGTTCAATCTCATCTTGGATCTCCTTCTGTCTCTGGCGCTCACGTTCTCTCTCTTGCTCTTCTCTGTCCTTCCGCTCAAGGGCAGCCTTGCGTTTACGGTCTTCCTCTTCCTGGAGCTTGATCACTCTTAACCGCTCCTCTTCTCGTCTGAGGGCAATTTCTCGTTGGTGCTTTTCTTCACGGATCCGCTCTAGAGACCTCTTGATGTCTTCCTCTCTGCGCTGCTTCTCAAGTTCAGCCTTCTTCTGCTCCTCAAGTTCCTTTTCTCTCTGGATCTCAAGGATCTTTTGTCTTTCTTCCTCCTCCTTGCGGATCTTGTCTGATTCCGCTTTTCTTCTTCTTTCCAACTCTTCTCTCTTTCTAGCCAACTCTATTCTCTTTGCCCTCTCTTCCTCTTCCTTCTTTTTCCTATCTTCCTCTATTCTTCTCCTCTGTTCATTCTTTCTTCTTTGTTCTGCTGCTCTTTTGCGTTCCTCCTCCCTCTTCCTCTGTTGCTCTTCTACCCTTCTTCTCTCTGCTTCATTCCTCTTTTTCTCCTCTTCCACCTTCCTCAGTCTTTCAATTTCAGCCTTTCTCTCCTCTTCTGCAGCCTTCCTCCTAACTGCCTCTTCTTCCTCCTTTTGAGCCTCTTTTCTCCTCTCTTCTTCCAATTGTTGTTGCCTCTTCTCTTCCTCAATTTGTTTTCTTCTCTCATCCTCCTTAGCCTTGGCCTCAGCTTCTTCCTTCCTTTTCACTGCCATGATTCTTCTGCGCTCTTCCAACCGCCTTCTGTCTTGAACCTGTTTTATTCTAATCTCCTCTTCTCTGGCAGCTTTAGCTTCTTCTTCTAATTTCTTTTGAAGTTCTTCTTGGCGCTTCCTCTCCCTTTCTTCCTCCCTTTTAATCTCCCTCTCTTCTTGCCTCTTCTTTGCTAATTCTTCTTGCCTTTTCTTTTCCCTCTCTTCTGCTCTCTTTTCGGCAAGCTCCTCTGCTCTCTTTCTATCAATCTCTTCCTGCCTCTTCTTTTCCCTTTCTTCTTCTTCTTTCCTCCTCCGGTCAGCTTCCTCTTTGGCCTTTGTTCTTCTCTCCTGAAGCTCTTTTTGTCTTTTTTCCTCAATTTCTCTTAGCCTCTCCTGTTCCCTGATCCTTTCTTGTCTCTTTCTTTCCTTCTCCTCTTCTTCTTTTTTAATCCTCTCCCTCCTCTCAAACTCTTCCTTTCGGATCTTGGCCTTCCTCTCTTCCTCCTCTCTCAATTTTGTAAGCCTCTCTGTCTCAGCTCTTAATCTCTTCAACTTTGCTTCCTCTTCTCTTAGTCTCTTCAGCCTCTCCTCTTCTTCTTTGATTCTCTTCCTGCGCAACTCTTCCTCTTCCTTAAGCTGCTTGAGGCGCTCTTCCTCTTGCCTGATCTTCTTCCTGCGTTCTTCCTCCTCCCTGGCTCTTTGTCTTCTTTCTTCCTCCTCCTTGATCCTCTCCCTACGTCTCTCTTCTTCTCTGATCCTTTCCCTCCTTTCCTCCTCTTCCCTGAGCTGCTTCCTCCTCTCCTCTTCCCTGAGCTGCTTCCTCCTCTCCTCTTCCCTAAGCCTCTTCCTTCTTTCCTCTTCAGCTTTTCTTGCCTCGGACCTCCTCTTCTTCTCTGCAGCATCTTCCTCTTCCTCCTTCCTCCTGGCAGCCTCCTCAGCCTTCTTCTTCTCCTCCTCAGCCTCTTCCTCCTCCTTCTCAGCTTGACTCTTCCTACGCTCATCCCTGATTCTCTTGATCTCCATCAGCCTCATCCTATCTCCATCTGTTGTACTTGTGGCATCCGTTGTAGACGTTCTCTCAGTTGTAGTCCTTGTCCGACCTCTAGTGATCAGGGTCGTTCTACTCCTGTTGACAGTTGGACGAGGGTTGAATCTTACTGGAGACTGTGTTGCCTTTTCAACCTCTTCCTCAACTTCATCTCCTGAGGAAGAAGGGCCTTGCTGACCCTGTTTCCGAAGGTTGATTCTGACTGGCCTTGAGTCTCTTCTGGTGTCACTGATGCGAGAGAGGAGCTCCAGCTCGATTGGGTTAACTCCGCTTAGTCTGAAATAAATATAGATTTAATATCTTTAACTACAACAATATCTTGTTACTGCTTACCTTGGCTGAGTTGTCTGAGTGAATATGCTGAGTGGAGCTGCTGCAGTTGTAGTGGGTGATGAAGGTCTTGAGGTTGAGCCACGGTTGGCATTTCTATTGGGAATGGAACTCCTGGAACACACAAGAAAACATATACTTGTATATCAATCATTCAAAGATACCATTGGGGTTAATTGTATCTATGTTATTGTTCAATCTCACCTGGGCGTTGAAGGTTGCAACTTTGACAGCTCCAGAATGGGGAGACTTCCATCAAAACTTCCATCCTCCGGATTCCTGGAGAACCCGAACGTTGTCGTCGTTGCCTCCGTGGTCGCCACCGCAGCCGGCGTCGTCGTCGCCTTGAACCGGTCCCTGTTGTTGTTGTTGTTGTTTGTGATGCGGACGGAGCCGACGCTGCCGATGCGCTTAATGTCGCGGTGGATGCCGGGGACAGACTTGAGAGTGTCTTCGACATGGATCACCTGCAGTAATTGAGTAAATCGTGTCACAGATGCTACTCGTACATTCATGGTCTTTAGATTGGAGAAGTTTTGCACTGTCGCACTCAAATCCCAGAAAAGAATATGGTTACTGTTCTTATACTCATGAAGGAAATCCCTGGAAATGTTTTTATTCTCATTATTATATATTACCTGTACTGTGACAGGTGACCTCTGTGCCTCTTGTGCTGTCGGCTCCTCCATCACTTCCACCCGGGCAAAATCCCCGTCGATGTAGTCGATCGGGTCAAACCTACTGCTGCTACTGCTACCACGACCACTGCCCTTGATCGGGGCGCTCTCAAAGGTGGATGGGTAGTCGTAGTCTGGGATGGCACGAGGCTGAGCACCACTGTTTAGACTGGAGTCTGTAAAAGTAAGACTTGTGTTATGAGGACTTGTATATGAGTATACCACTTGATAGTAATGCATGGCTTGAAAGATGTTCAAGAATGTGATAACAGTATTACTTCCTATTTTATATGCATATATTAAAGTAATGCTTTGAACTTACGTATACCTGTGAAGAGCGGCACTACATCGGTGGCATTCTGAAAGAAATCCCCTGCCTTTGTATGCAACTGACACTGCCATCCGCCGTTATCCTCCGGGCCGACATTCCGCACAATGACGCCGCAATCCGTCCCCGTGAAGCCGAAGAACGCGATGCGGCCCTCCTCGTGCGTGGTGGTCGGCGTGGGGAAGGAGTAGGTGGCCCCGTATGGGGTGGTCCAGAGGCACGTGTCGAAGGGCTTGTTTGCGTGGCAGACGAGGGTGGCGTCCGTGTTGGCGTTCTGCATTAGGGAGGTGGGCGCGGAGAGTTTCAACGGGGCTGGAAGTAGATTATTATAATAAAGAACTTGTGTCACTGAAGAGCTTTGCTTTTCCAACGTTACTGGTGGTGGCAAAAACAGATATGATGCATGGCAAAACTGATTGCCAAAGCCAAGAGATTGGGTCTAGGATTTCTTGCCAAAGCCAAAAATGCATTAGCATTGCATTGAATTATTAGCAAAAAGACATATGGTAGCCTAAACTTGACCGGACTATTCACTCCTCTGATGTGGAAATATCACTTTCAACTTCACTCACGTTCAATCTCAATCTGAAACTCCTTTGTCTGGACTTGAAAGTTATCCTTTGTCGAACTCCCAATCTCACAGACCCACGTCCCTGCATCCCTCAACTCCAGATGGCTGACATGGATGGTGCAGTCAAAGTTGGGGTTGGAGCCCCGCCACGCGATCCTGCCCCGCTCCACGTAGATGCCCTCGCCCACGATGTACGTGTTGAGGTAGGGCGTCTTCCAGCGGCAGAGGTGGACTTCGCGGTCCGACGAGCAGTTGAGGATGACGTCGTCGCCGACTTCTTGGACGGCAACGCCGCCGAAGGCGCCGCCGCTGCGGACGTCGCCACTTGGACCTGCAAGAAAGAAAAAAAATCATTTAGTATTGACACTATTATAGCAGCATTTTATACGTAGAATGTTATCAAGAAATAACAAAAACCGACATAGTTCTGTCTAAAGAGATATTGATAGAACGTGGTATATTATGCGCGCAGTCTATTTTGGCTGGATATAAAAAGTAATATCAGTTCCACTTAAACAAGTGCAAACAATCCCATATTTTTGGAAAAATTTAACAGGAAGCAATCGATTTTCTCTAAACAACTAGTGTTAACCAAAGATAATTAACTATCTATCTTAAAACTGCAATTTGCAAGCGGTCAAACCGTTATAGTAGTATAATTGGTGCATTTAAAATCGCAGTTATGCGTTTAAAAGTTCCACTTTTAAACACTCCATGTGCAAACTTTCACCGGTTTAAATGCCTTACTTGCACCTGCTAAAATGAAGTTAATAACGGCGCGAAAGTGTTTTTGTTTGACGTATATTGATGATGCGACGAACAAAATTATGGCGCTGAACTTTCCCAAACTTGCCATTTTGGAGGAGGCAGTTAATAATTAACACACTTTGAATTGAAAATACCAGAGTTGTGTCACATTTTTCAGTTGACATATTGTGCAGTTGTTAAAGTTTGCGCAAACATATTAGAGCACATAAAAGGTATTCCTAAGAATTGAGGCCATTTTATGCATGTACAACAACAAAATCAAAGATATCCCTTCAGGAGGGCTATTTATTCTTTCTCGGAACTATATGATAAATATTGCTCCAGGGCTTGATCGGAAACCATGATCCTGACATGGAATTTGCATAAATTCGACATGTGTTTTATGCGATGAGGGATCGAGATAAAAGTTGGGATAATAATAAACTGCGGAAACGAAACGTATTTTGGACATGGTTTTGCATTCGAGCTTGGAGAATCGGGATTTGTCATAGGGAATTAAACTGTGACTGGTACAGTATTTATTTCAATTGTTTGGTTGCGTAAGAGACAACACATATGAATCTTGGAGTCACAGTAGATTTGATACAATATATCCTTTATTTTATATTGTATAAAACAGGTAAAAGGGTTTCATCATCTCTCCGTTTCAATAGTACTTCCATTCCCGAGCTACAGTGCCACAAAGAGACTACTCATTCGTCTTTAAGTACCCGAAGAAAACGATGATTTATTGCCGCTGGTCGCGCAAACGAAACGTCGCCAACGACAATTTCAACGTTTAAACCTATTCTTCTTATTCTTCTTGTCGACAACGAAAACGACCTTCCCAAGCGGAAGTGATTACGTTAAATGCATACATGAGTGGAGAGGACATCTAAGTCCATAATTTGTATGGTATAAGAGTGGCTTTAGACAGTTTCATGTATTGTCATTACTGTCCTCTTTATATGTTCGCGTGCCGTTTGTCGTCAAAAGTTCCTCATTTTCTGCTACTTACAAAGAAGATTCCTCATGTTGACTATTTGCATTGAGCAAATATTTTACTTCTTTATTATTTTAAGGGTTGAAAAGTCACAACGTTTACCCAAGTTTAATTGATTAGATTCAAATATTCTGGCAACCCTTGACAGTCTCTTGCATAATGAAGAATTTCCTGGTGTATTCTGCAATAGTACACATCCTTTTAGGAGATCCAACATATTTGCAAATTAATAACCAACTCTTTTTGTATATCATTGCTAGCAAAAAAACATTGCCAAGGTTCAGAGTTTCTTATTCTTCAATTATAGTCTCGACTTAATGAAGTTCTCTGCCGCGGGCAAAACTTCAGACATAGTCAATAATAGATGCAAAAAGAAACGCGCGGCAGATCATTATTATAATTGAATTAAGCGGTCATATATTATTATCCCTTTCAAGGACGTTTGTTTATCCTATTCAGGGAGGGGTTAAAACGCACATAAACATATTTCAATCGTGCAATTTGTCCCGATTCATTTCTGCAAGTCATCCCCGTGGTTTATCTGATTAGCAGAGCATGCCTTCATTCAATGCAGAACATGGAACGCTTCATTTACAGCTTAGTGCATTGAATAACAGCATTGGCTAATTTGCGGCTCACGACTGCTGTCAATTAAATTGATATGATTGAATGTAGAAAGGGATAATCTTGAGCCGAGTCCTTAATCAAAGATCGTTTTCACTTTAGGTTCGTGCAGTATTGGCATCAGGCGAATAAAACGAAACATTATCATTATTATTATCGTCGGCTGAGAAGAACACGAGTTGGCGTGCGTGAAATGGCCCTCAGACTATAGGTGTGCACAGAGGTCAATGTAAGATATACTGAGCAAAGTACGTACATTTCATAACTTTAATAGAGTCATTTAGATTGTACCTTAATCATGGAACGACGACATGTGCAATAATAGGTGCAAAATGATAGATTACAGATCTTCAGTCGCAATTTCTATGTTTACAGGACATTGAAAGATATATTGCAGGTTTAATCCATAAAACAATATTTAAAATGGCATGTCACATTATAGATGCGGCTAAGATGCCCTATATTCCCATGTATGCCCCACGAGGGTCACTGCATTTTATTATTATTTCCCATGTGCGCTTATTATCACACAGTTCGATCACTTGCTCTCCTTTTTTGCTCGCAAATCGTGACGGTTCAATTTAAATCCTTTAAAGCGACATTGTCATCCAGGGCTCAACTTCATTAGTGGTGATAATAATTACGAGATGGGGCTAAAAAGTGCATCACATACCGTAAGAATGAGTGCAAGGGGTTTAGGGGTCATGAGAATGGGTAGTTAAGATATTATGCAATGGGTTCATGGAAGGTATGCATGTATTTTAACCATTGCAACTTTTTATCAGGCACTGATAAGTTTATATAATATATGAGGCAGTCGTCTTTAATGTGAGCCTAGGCATACGAGGCATATTTTCAATTTTCTTATGCAATGGATACAGGCCATGTATTAATTTTTGCTTTGGGCGTGCTCATCGTCCTCTCTTAATTGTTTAGTTTCGTAATGAGCCTCTAATCAGGCTCAACGACCGGAAGAAATCTATTGCTCAAGATTGCACTCAGCCGGTTTAATTGCCTCATCAGGAGGGAGTTGTAAATAAGATGTCTAAAATCTGGTGGGCAATAAATAAGCATTGGGAGTGAAATCAATCAAGTTGAGAATGGGAAATAGTCTGGTGTCTGCTTTCACTTGACAAATAAAACGAATGGAAGGGATGAGGAAATAGATTTTTAGACCAGACTACAGTATTTATTTCATATAAAGTGTGTGTTTTACTAGATACTCGTATATCGGATCAGTTTAACTCTGTATCCACATTAACAAACAAGAGGCTAAGATATGCATTATGTATTGACTGGGTAAACTCTTATTATTAAGAGCAAATATAGGAGCTCATATGAAATGTTACCATGTCCTGTTTAAAAAGTCTTTTTTCCATATTTGTGCATAAAAGGAAATTTGGCAGACGAGATCCTAAAATACGTTCTAAGGTCACTACAAAAACAACTACTGGCAACTCGAAATAGTGACAAAAATGGTTTTTAAGAGCAAGGTCAAAGTTGTCAAAAATGTATTTTTAGACATAGGATCGCCATTATAAACACAAGCTCAGGCTGTCTGACACACAAGCATTAACTAGACAGAATATTTAAATGGCAATTTGTAGTTAAGGCAAAAATCCATTAATACCTAATGTACCAATGAACTCAACGTCTGAGGAAAAAAATCAACGTCCCAAATAATCAGCATATAAAACCATTTGAGAGTTAGACTCACAGAACCGATAATATAATAATTGCCATGAGTGATGGGAACCCAAAATTATCCCTTTGCGTCTCAAAGTGTGAATCTGTGAGAAATCTAGACGAGATTGATGCCGAACTTTTGTTCGTTGCATGACGGATGATCAGAAAACACGTACAAATGGGAATTGGGTTTCCGGTTAGGAGGGTTGCAAGAAAATAGGTAATGTCACAGCGGTGTATTATTTGAATATATGTTTTTTTTTAAAATTCCTGGATCGCCCCTGGCCTAATCCCCGCTACTGTTAGTTCACGGCTTTCGGTTTATTCCAAGGCCATCAAACCTACGACCATCACTGTCGCAGGCCGACGCCTTGGCAATGAGCCACCACAGCCCCCTTCGAATATATGTTATATTCAGCTAAATTTAATTTGCTTCTACTTTGGAACAGCTACTTAGGTAAAACGTACTTTTTGCAGGATAATTTTTTATCAACTACAGAATATCTAGCCACACTTTCTAACATTAACTTTTCACATTGTCTTACTTTCA
>LR140286.1:0-17938 GCA_900659605.1 Tisbe holothuriae | reverse complement strand
TCTTCTTCTTCTTCTTCTTCTTCTTCTTCTTCTTCTTCTTCTTCTTCTTCTTCTTCTTCTTCTTCTTCTTCTTCTTTCTTGAGACCTTCAGGTCGTCATCGGACCAGCTCAGCCTGAGCACACACACACAAAAGCTGAGCTTCCTCCAAGTCCCCCCGAAGACTTGAAGTAGCGCAAAGATTAGATGAAAAGTTTTCGATATATCTCCAAGGGCCATCTTCGAGGGATGGATATAGAATAAAAAGGAAAGAAGAATGGCAAAAAAGACAAAAAAGGAAACAGTGAAGTAATAACGTACATTAAACTGAAACTGCAACACTAGAAATACAAGTCACTATGCTGGACTAATTCATGTAATTTTTGCGCGTACCTGTCCTCTTAGGACTTATTTGTGAAAAATAGGATTTAGTTGAAACACTAGCAGACGGGTGGGCCTGAACTGAATATACTGATATACGTACTCAGTACTTTAAATTATGAGGTCACACACTACTCAAATACAAGTTGGCATGCCATATTGTCTAAAAATAGTTCATATAAGGCCTATAATATGATATGTGTAAAGAGGATAAAAGTTTCCTGATCGGCCTTCTTCTATTTTTTCCGATATTAGTAAGAAAACGTACTTGATAAGGCTAAAAAGTTTGTCTGGCTTTTAACACTCTTTTGTACTCTGACTCCAGAGAAGAGAAGAAAACATTGGAGCATCCATCTCAATTGTGTGTCAAATAAAAACGCCGAGACAAAAAGGAAGAAGCCACTTTTCACTCACTATAAAAGTCATCTCTTGACTCCCCCTTTCTTTTACGGCCTCCTTTCTGTTCGTGTTTAGTGTCCCCCCGATTTCAAGTCGATTTCGCCTCAAGCATTCGATATATTTATATTTCTTCTTTTTAAAGAAAGGAACTCGTTTTATGGGCACTTTTGCCACGGGCAAGGATGGAAGGGCTCCCAGTTGACCTACAAAACCAATGTTTATAGAGAACTGGACCATGTTATGTCAAATTTACTCTAAATGGCATCCCTAGAATAGCTCCAAGCAATATAGATGCTCATTCGATCAACTAACACAACATTGGGGCTGGAGCTCTAACTGCCCACCTATATTTTGTCCCCTCAAGGGGTGTTTGAAAAAAAACAGATGTACAAACAGACACCCAAAAATAATGGAATAATATGTTATACAGCAAGCGTCCTTGACTGGAGTTTAATCCATTTCCTGCCTACGTGTCTGTAAATTCCTTTGACAATAGAGGAGAAAATGCAATGAAGGAGTGGAATAAATGTGTATTGCCCTTTCTTCTTCTTCTTTGAGTTTTACAGCCCCCTATTCGAGAGGAAGAAGAAGAAGAAGCAGTTTCCTTGTCGTATATAAAAAGACCATGGCTACGAGAGCCTACGACAGCTGCAGCAGCGGCAAAAAGGGTCCCATATAAACCTGGATCAAGGATAGTTTCATGTACACACAGCCAGACCCAACCAAATATTATTACTTACTAGTAATTTAAAACGAAAATATGTCATTACAGTAACGCGTATACGGAGTACGTAATACCTTTTATGTAACGGTTTTATAGTGTCACTGAGTTTGGTTGGGCGTATAAAGTGCTCACACGTCCTTGTACCCCGGATCTAAATGTCGCCATCCTCTCATCTTTCAAATAAATGTACACTTTACACTCAATGTTCTCTGGAGGAGACTTTTTCCACCACCCCAATCCCCACTCGAAACGAGACGAAAAAGATCGCTCGGATTAGTGTTATGTCCGTACGTACACAAGAGATTAGCTGCTCGAGCGGATTAGACAAGCCTTTTAATTGGCCCTTGAAACGATCTTCTTCTTCTTCTTCATCTTCGTCTCCAAAAAGGAAAACTTTGTTGAAGATTATCGTAAACTTGTGTGAATAATCTGTCTCTCGGTGATTAAAGTGCACGGTCTGGGTCAAGTACCCGCCGAGACTGGCTGCAGAAATTCCCGATAATAGTGCTATTATCGGTTTCCGACTTTAGTGCGATTTTAGCAATTCTGATAATAGCGTGATGTTAAGAGTAGAGGTGAACCAGTATACAGTTCATGACCGACTCGACTTTGCATGAAGTATACAGTTCATGATCAACTCGACTTTGCCCGACCTCTACCTCTGCCTAAAAAGTCTTATTATCAGACGCTCATTAACTTAAAGTCGCGCTATTATCGGAATCCTATTATCACCTTATTATCAGAATCCGATAATAGCAACCACCAGTCTCGGTGGGTAATGTCAATTAAATTGAGCCCCTATTGTTAGCACTTGGACAATTATCCTCACTTTATTGGCCCTTTTCAGCAGCTTAATCATCTCATTGAAAAAAGAGTCTGGACCATTTTTTTAAATACTATCAATCAATAAATAAAAAAATAGTTCTTATAAACATGCCCTGTAAACTAATTTTGGTTATTCTCAGCATTCTCAAAGTGACGATTTTTCTGTCATTATTCCATGCGCATACAAAGAAAAAGAAAGATATTGAAGACCCCTTAGCAATGTTTGATAATAATTTTCCATTTGCTAAATAAATGACTTCCAAAGTCTTTGTCAAAAGTACTCAATCTTGAACCCATTGTCAGCCAATAACCCTTTCTTGACTTATTCCTGTTATTGTTGTTGTTTTCCCAGCCTAGCGCTTCGCAATTGTCGTCATGTGCAATCCTGTGAGAAAGGAAACATCCCTTTCTTTCTTCTCCATTGTGGTGGGAACACACAACGGCTGAGGTCTCGTCTTCATTTTTCATTCTGTCTATTTACTTATCTTTCTTTCTTCAGCATACAAGGTAATAATAATGCTGAAAAGAAGGAAAAAGAAGAAGAAGGTGATGTAGTTAGAGCATCATAAATTGCTGATGCCTTCAGAAATGAAGGTGGGAGGAAGGGATGCCAGTTTCAGCTGATTTCTTGATATGGAGAGAGTGATTATTTAGTCTACAATGTACAAATTGGCAACCCTGATCCGTCTTTGGAAGCACTATTATTGAAAAAGGAGCATATTAGTATTTGTAGCACATTAAGGTGATGAGCAGACTCTAAGGAGAGGAAAGAGAGAAAGTACTCTTATGTAATGAATGACATGAAGGGAAGTAAAGATATAGTCATTAGTGAATGGTAAATATCAACATTCTCTTAAGCATTTAATATTTAAAGCTAACAAGTATGATGTTCTCAACAATTTTCTCCCCCATGCACTTGGCCACCAATCCTTTCTTTTCTTTTCATTTTCTGCTCCTGTTCACAACTCAATCCATCATGTAGTCAACAAGAAGAAGGAGTTAGCTGAGGAACAAAATTCGGTCAATAGTGCTGGCGAGGCAAAAAAGAGCCTCTTGCAAGGTTAAAAAGTGGCCCAGAAGACGTTAAAACAGTGCAGTAGCATTGCTCTGACCGGTAGCAAATAATTTAATATAATAGAGCTGCTGCTGGCTTTAATTCCAACAGTTTTGCTTTCTTCCCCTCTTGAGGGATTTCATAAATGAAAAAAGTTTTCGAAAGTACCATTTCACCACAAGGTCAAATATGACGTAATTAATTAGTGTGCAAGGCAGAAAACAAATACAAAGTTTTGCTGTTGTAAAATTGTGTGCAGTTATTTCAAGAAGTCTAAGTCTGGTGTGCAGTCAGCCGTGAGCTAAATATTAACTGCCAAGTTTACAATCAAGTACAAAATTGCAAATTCAATTGTAGCAGCAGCAAAAACTTTGCAGTTAAATACTCTGGGCTCTTAAAACAAGACTTTTGCGATAAGACCGTTCTTTTTTAAACCCAAAGCGTAAAAAGAGTCTTAAAACGACATCAGTCCTGATTTCCTACCGAGATATACACTGGAGAAGAACTTTTCTTCCTCTCTCTCGTTGTCGGAAACATGGTTCCAAGCACACAAAAAGATAAAGAAATAAGAAGAAGAGCACAGTGGGATGAACATCAATTGATCTAATTTGAACATTAAAGCTTCAATAGGAGACCACTGTGAAGGCCTTCTTTCATCCTGACATTTTTAAAGCAGGACTTAAGGAGATGTACTAGCAATATTTCCGTCATTTATTTCTCCTGCTTCAGTGACGTTGTCATCCCCAAATCCCCGTTTTCTGTCATTAGGCATCTTCTAAATTCATACGCACTTGCTCATTTCCGGTTCTTTTCAAGTCCAGTTTAGCGTAGTTCCACTCCATCACTTATGCAAAGTACGCTGCAAGGAAAGGCTCCTCACATTCTATCAACCAGGAAATGGCCTCAGCTCAAAATGGTACTACTGCCAATCTAAACATTAATACAGCTATGCATTCTTTTAAAAGTTAAACAATATAGCGTTGGATATTGGTTTAGAAAAATGCTTTAAAGCTTGTAAACGTCTAATATGTACTATTTTTTCTCTGTTTAAAGCTTATAATTCCGCTACTACCGCCTATACATACTCCAAGTTCGTCTATTACTTACGGCGGAACCTCGTGTGTATGTGATAGGGCCATTAGCAAGCAGAAAAATCTTCTTTAGACTCGTTCCGGGGCTGACTTAAGTGCTTTTAAAAAGAGAGAAGAAAACCCTTTTGTGCTACTCGGAAAAAGTGTCGAGCTGCGATTCCCATCCGGAAAAGTTTCCTCTATTGTCTTCTTGTCGTCTAATGTCATCGGTTAATGCTCATTAAGCCGTTTGACAGGGGACTTGAACTATGTCAATAAATGAACTTGTTTGCTAGCACTCAAAGCGACTCAGACGAGATTTTCTTTCCTGAGCAAGGGGAGGGAGGAGCAGTAGCAGAGGAGAAATGAGTTAAAAATGAGCAAAGGGAGCACATTTCTACTCATTTTCCCGCTGTTTCTGCTGCTTATGCTCATTTCTCCACTCAGAGGAGTCGCCATCTAACGAGAGAATTATACAAAACCCGGTCAAGCAAACAAGTTCATTCCATGCTCTACGTTTGAAACATGCACTCATCTCAAAATAGAACAGGTACGCAATAAAACTGTAACACCTGTTCCTCTCAAAACAGATCATATCTCCATCTGGCTCCAGGTTAAAGAGTTGAGAGCTCTTTATGATATTGCTTTCATCTGGGATGTACGACATGTAACCAGAAATATGTTCAATGTCAAATTATCCTCTATCAACATTGCGTGGCTTTTAAAGTTACACAAAAAGTAATAGTGAGTTACTGCTGTAACTCGTTTCACCATCCAGCATTGAAGAGAAATGTGTTGTGTTTTATTATTAATATTGCTCCTCCTCTCCTGAAAGCTTCCGCCGTGAAATTAAAGGACTCTGACATGAGTAAAGAGGTACAAAAACTACAAAAACGGCGGTTCAGAGGTGAAATTTATGGGGCGTGAAAAAGCCACAGCGGTGGAAGGAGCCTTGTTGAGGGAAGGGAGGGGGAAAAAGTAAAAGTGGTGAGCGAATATAATAAACGATACTGACAGTTGCCAGCTGGGGAGTTCGTTCTAAAGTGGCTGAGATCTGGAAGAATTTTAACTGCGTTTAATTTGTGTCTGTCAGGAATTGAATGGTGTGCCCATATGAGTAATAACAATGAGGTTATTAACTGACTAGCTGTTCACTCTTCCTACTATTTACTCATATATTTTTGTGGTATATTCGATTGCACTGTGTATTGCTTTTGCTCTTTCTAGAATGTACCATGCAGTTCCGACGCATAAATTGAATATTCAAATATCGTGTTATAGACGGCGACAACGACGGTGGCGAAAAGTTATAAATTTGGAGCCAGTCTGCTTAACCCTTAAATCAGGGATGACATCATGTCAAATGTAACACAAAGCTTTATATTGAATTAGAAAAGAAGCGTCCCTAACATGCTTATCGTCCTATTTTCGCGCACGATACAAAAGCAAGCAAGTTTTTGCATGAATTTTGATTGGAAAATTATGCACACCGCTGTTGTCACATTTCACAGCTCAGCAGGGGAGCGTCAACAAAAAGGCATTTTACAACCAAAATGTTGTAAATATAGATAGTGATGACGTCACAGTAGAAGCTTGTTTAATGTTCCCTTTACGCTGTTTTTGCTGACACTGCAAAGGAGGAAAAGTAACTTCTCTCATTGTATAACAAATGAAGAAAATAGGTCCCCCATTTTCTGTCCATTTTTCTCTTCCGCCTTTCTGTTTCGACAATGGACGACTCTATCTATCAGTTGTGGAAATAATATGAGAAGAGAGATGGAGCTTTAAACCAATTTAGCAAAAGTACAACTGCTATAGTACGCAATAATGATGTGATATTAGCATCTGAATATTGAATATCAACGTGTCAAAGGCTTGTCCTGAATGCTGACATGCATTGTTTTGTAGCTATACAGAGTATGATGTAAGCATTTTTATGGCCACAATAGTATCACACGTCTCAGTGTCAAGTGAAAACAATACCAATGTCTGAGCATGAATACAGTGGTCTGAATCGAGAAACAATACGTTGATATATTCTAAGGTGATCCAACTGTGACCCTTTACCTTTGTTTTAGATTAGAGTTTCATAAGACTCTTTTAAATGATATATAAATCACTGTGCCCGGGCATTGAGACTTTGTTGTGACACCGTCATAGTGGCTTGATAAAAAAGAGTTCGAGACGCTTCTGCTCTGTCATGGCTTTTTAAACACGGGGCGAGACCGTGACGAGGAGGAATATGTGGATGGCACTCGGGAGAAGATCTATAAGGGATGACATCTTATGAGAAAGACATGATATTGATGCGAATACAAGTTAATTTTATCCATATTTGTTCGCTCTATAATATGTTCATAGCTAGCCAATACTGCTATACTGCAATACTGCAATACTGCAATACTGTATTAATACAGTGGTAATTGAGCTAGCAGACTAAGCAGATGCTGCCAGTAAAAAACAAGTTCATGCCGCTCACATTCCGGGCGCGGTGTAAATTTAAAGTGAAAGCAAAAAGTGAACTTCCTTAAAAGAATCTGGCAAGAGGAAGTGAAAGTGCGTGAGTGAAATTTTAAACAAGGGTTAAATTGCCGGGAAAACTCGCTCTTTGTTTAACGTCTTATTTGTACAGGATTTAAACATGGAATTTCGCCTGTTTATTTATTATTTATTCCCCGATATTTCGTGACATTCAGTTGGAGTTAAAACCAAGTTGTCGCCTGAAATTAGGTTTTGGAGAAAGTTTCGTTTTTCACCCCCGAAAAGAAAGTTTTTATTAAAAGCGAGTTTTCTTCTTCAGCGTCGAAGCCATTTCTCATTTTTATTCCTCGAAGGAAGCGAGAAGGCCAAAAGTTGAATAAATCAGAATTAATTGCCGAATTAATTTCTAACCCACTTTCAAACAACTTTCGAATGCTTCTTCTTCGACCAATTTGGATTCTTGTAAACATTCCAAAACACACACCCACTCACATTTATTAATCAATGGCTGAGCTTTGCGCATATTGAAGTGTATGTTAGACGGCACATGCATTTTAAAAATGTTTAATTTTGTACATAACGGCACAAGCATATATTAGACATTATTTTATATGCATGTTGTACATGGATGTGCGAGGCATTTTTATCTTTTTCGAGGTCCCCAAGTTTGGAGTTCTCTATATACCACGTAAGCCTAGAGTACCCACATGTAATGATAGTGTTTCTAGCTGTTTTCTTCATCGACTATCGGCTTGCTTCCCCCCTCCTTCTTGTAGCCGGTAAAAGGGTGATAAGCTCCCCTTTAAACTATGTCTGCCTCCAGGATCCCTCTTTCAAAAGACGCGTTCTACTTGCCAAGACCAATAGACACGTTTTAAAAAGCCCAAAAATATGGATTATTTTGTACCAAAATGGAATATGAAGACAAATATTAATATGATATTTTCCTTACCTACTAAAATGCACTAAGTAGTTGGAGATGGAACGTTTATTGGGTATGAAAGCTTAAAGTTCTTGCTTCACTCATCTACAGAACAAAAAGTATACATCAACAAAGCATGCCAAAGTAAGGCCTTTTGGACATTATTAAACCTCCAGGTAAAGATTTGGGAAGACTGCCAAGTTCGAATTCCTGGAAACTAAGAAAAATAATGCAGCACCTTTGTTGTCATTCATTCTGAAATAGTAATCCAAATCCATATAATATGACGCATAAAATGGTCTTAAATAAGTGATATAGGTTTACTTTATTGAATGCAAAGAAAAGTATTTAGTTAATCCATTCATATATTGCTGAAATGTATCTAAACCCCGATGGAACTTTTGAGTGTGTGCGAATGGAAGAATGAATGAGAACCGTTTGGCAAACCAAGGCGGTGAAAGAATGGCGACATATTTCAGGGAGAAATTTTTAATTGCCTTCGTCTGGTGGTAGAAAGGCAGGCTTTAAATTGGAGTGGAAAATGGGAGTTTTTGGCCAATAGTAGCTAATGAAAGTCTACATCTCCATGTTAGGATGACTAGTAAGTCAAATTTCCTTTGAAAAGTGTGTATTTAGATGCAAAACAACTGCTTGTATTTTATTTGTTAGTGTTTGTAATGATTAAGGTTAAGACTAGTTAAAATTACCAAGAAGAAATGTATGTTTCTTTAACCAAAATTCTCGTGATCTTTTTCCACTACAATTCAAGGGAGGAATAAAAGTGAAAGAAAAGAGGAAAGAAAGCGTAAAAACTTGGTTTTTATTTCTCAAACTATTCCCACTGCGACAAGGTCACATTAGAAGGAACTTTCTTGAGCTAACCCCTGGAGGGAATTATAAAAGAAAAGGTCAAAAGATTCTACAGCAAGGCATATAACCCGGTTAGAAGTTAGCACAGATTTAAGCCAATGACACTCAAACATTTACAGCACCAATAAAGCAATAATTTGTGTTTTTCCCATTTCAGAAGCGACCGTGATTGGCCGCGGCTGCTCCACCAAAGACAAAGTGTTCTACCGCGAGTGCGAGACGCACAGCTACGGGGAGAACGTCGAGAAGATGTGCTTCTGCTCATTCAAGCTGTGCAACAGCGCCGCGCGCCCGGGATCGGGCACCCTCTGCAAATCCGCCCCGCCACTCGCCCTCGCCATCCTCGTCGCGGCCGTCTACACGCTGCTGTCCCATTGCAGGGTCACCGGGGACCACAACAGCTTCAGGACGCGGGGACGGCGGGAAAATTCAAACCGTTCAAAAACAGTGTGTTCAACAATAGTAAAAAGTGTATCATCATTATCAGCGTGTCCAACGGCAACAACTTTAGACGGTTCAATTCCGTCATCATCATCATCAACCCCTTCCTCTCCAATAAGTAGTACAATCGACAGCACTGCTGAGTCGTCTTCCCCGAGGTCCGCAAGGCCGTCGCCAAGGACGAGGCGGAAGTGCGGAAGCGTCGGAGTCACGCAACCTCGGCGCTCGCGGCGCAACCTTTTGCCATCAGTCACGCAACCTTGTCGACGGCCTTGTCCAAGTTGACCCAGTATCGTCATGTCCCACGCATAGTATTCTTGCTAATCATCCAATTATTAACCTTCCTTTAGAATGATAATAGCAGGCGAAAGCAAAGGCCACTGCCTAATAATACATTATAACCCATTTAACACAATTAATATACACACAAAAGGAATGCGCAATTATTACTATACAATGATAAAAAATACTGTAAATAGAGGGAAAGGGTGATCAGGCCTGATCTGAATAATAAAACACGTCCGGGATACTAAAGCTCAGGCAAGAAAACTATTATTTGACACTACATCGCAAAATTATTATATATAAAACCAGAAGAAAAGAGTTTAATCATTATACAAAATTATTAATATGGAGGAAAGTAAAAATGGCCCAAATATAGTGAACAGAGAATAACATCATTTAAGAAGATCCTAGTCGGACAAAAATAAAAAAGTTTTTGTATCCAAACGAAACAAGGCAAAATATAAGACTTGACTTAAAAATTATTACCATGGTTTTATTTTCTAAACAATTGTATTTTACCAATGGCCGGATATTAAGAACTTACAGGAGTGGCATCACTCACGGATAGGATACACTTTTTTTACTATACCACCGTATGCGACCCAGAGTCTAATCACACACTTCATGGGTTACGTTTATCTCTAGTCTTCGTTAGGTGACTTAGGTCCAACTTCACATGTTATCATACTTTTCCTCTTTGAATCACAGAGAGTCCACTCTCCTCTTGATGAGGCGAGGGACTCTCCACAACGTCACATTATGCATTAAAAAATTGCAAAAAGCTGCAAGGGGCCAGGGTCCGATTCTTTTTTCACGTGCCCCAAAAGCTGCCACAGTCCCTCATGGACTTGCCATTGTGGCGTGCCGACTATCCAGTCAATAATGCGGCACGGGCAAGGGCGCGGGGGAATCGAACTTACGACCATCACTATCGCAAGCCGGCGCATTGGCAATGCGCCACCACGGCCCTCTACCTATTTCGTTACATATGATGTCAACTTATCGGGGGGAAGTCAATTTTTTGCCATTTTTAAAACCTATTTTTTCCGGTTCCGGTTCAGATAATCTTTTTTTGCCGTTACCGGTCATTTGAAGGTGATGTTATCGATCCCCACTCCTAATCATAGCACTAATAAAATATTCGTACTGCATTGTAAAATTGATCAATTTGGCTGTATCCTAAAACGTGTCCCTGAAAAGTACTGCTGAAATCCAGAATTTTTGGAACTGAGGAACGTCATTTCCGTTTCCAAACATTATCATAATAAACCGACACTTCGAGTTTTCCCCAAAACAATAAATTTTTATACAGCATAAACCAATATATGGCTTAGATTGCCTACTTTAAAAAAAATCTAAATCACTCCCAATAGTACACTTTTACCCATCCTAGTTGACGGAAAATGGTCCAGCTGGAGTCCTTGGACCCCTTGTGATGTCACCTGCGGATCAGGAAGGCGGCATTCGAGTAGGAGCTGTAACAGTCCACCGCCAGTCAATGGGGGAGCATGGTAAGTGACTTGACATTTTTAATTCATTTTTGGTTTGTTATTTGTGTACATGGATTTTCAAGGTCTCATATCCGAGTCGTAAATTTAAAATATATTTGTGAGATCTTGAATGAATCTACATGTTGGTAAGGTATTTCCATATGTAGGGTGTTCCTTATTAAGATCTAGAAGCATCAGGTCAACAATTCGATTTTTTTGTTTATTTGGAGTTACTCTTGCAGTAATGATTTTTTTTCCAAGGTGTACCGGTCAATCACTGATACACGAGGACTGTGATCTGGACAATCACTGCCCAAGTAAATAACCAAAAACTCTGCCAAGCCCAGAAGCGACTAACGATTACTATACTGTACATATCATATCCATGAAACCACATGAATATTTACACCAATTTAAATACAAGCAAGTGTTTAGTGACAGTGAATGACATAATTACTAATGACCATGCAATGTTAGTGTACCATACAAATTATATAAGTGCTCTGGAAGTCCAAGGTCAATATTGGAAACCGTAAATTCAATCTAGTACATCTTGAGCCCTTTTTGGATGGGTGCATAGAGTAATTCTGATTACCAATTACACATATTCTTAAAGAGTTCTTTGATAATGTGGCACTTTCTTTTTGAACTCGGCACCACTGTATTAAACGGCAAATATAGTTATTTTGGCCAAACTGTCCTTACTACTCTACCCTTTATTTGCTATAATGTTCAATATTTCAGTCAATGGCCAATGGAGTCCCTGGGGCAGCTGGAGCACATGCCCGACCACTTGTGGTTCCTCAGGTCAAGTCAAACGGAACCGCCAGTGTGGCGATCCCATGCCAGAAAACAATGGTATTGACTGCTTTGGAGGGATGGAGGAATTCAAAGCTTGCAACGTTATGGCACCCTGCCCAAGTTAGTATTGCAGTTCCTTATGAATACACGTATATATTCCCTCCCATATACTTGTTGGGTGGGGTGTATAAATTAATCAGCACCATGACAAAACATTTTGGCCCTTGTGGTACATACTAGTATCTCTATCCCTGTTTCTTTAGATCTGAGGAATTTAAACCCAACAGTGAAAAATTCCTTCTACAGGGTGTTTTTTTATAGTGTCCTAAAGTTTTGGCCCGAAACTCACCTTAAACGTATCTTTTTGCAAATGCTTATGAAGTCAAAAAATGTAGAGCAGATTAGGAAATTTTATATGGGTAGGGTCTAGGTACATAATACATCTGGAAATTAATGCTTGCTAGCATTTACTAGGAGGTGTCATTTTCATTGCAGTCTCAAAAATGGGCAATTTTGTGAGTAAATGTAACCACTCCATTTCAAGTATGCTCCTTTCTTGAAGCTATGGAAGGTTTAACAAAAAACTTTTTGAAGTAAAATGTCTTTAAAATTAATTTTATATGCATATTAAGTAATTTTTACTAAGATAATAGCTTCTGTATGGATTGTGTATCCTGCCTTCCAAAATGAGGGCTGCAAAATTAGGCTTCAAAACTGGCAGGGCCTGAAAAAGCACCTTCAGTTCAGAGCCCTCAAGCCATAAATAAGAGCAACATTAGTGAAAGTAAAAGGGGTCCATATAAAATTTCCTGATCTGCTCTGTATTTTTTTACTTCATAGGTACTTTGATTAAGACACGTTTTAGGCCATTTTTGGGCAATACTTTAGGACACTATATAAAAAACACCCTGTATGTAGAGGCAGAACGGCGTGGCGGGTGTTAATATTGTTAATTTAATAAATTAGTCACTCCATATTTCCGTTGAAATGATCATGCACATTTAAAATATGCATATTCATGCTACACCAATCAATTAACAAGTAAGACCTAAAGAGTGGTACTTTAGCTACATCTGCCAGAAAGACAATTTAGCAGTTACTGTAATATTATGACATTATTCACTATGATACGAACATACGTACAAACAATGCAGCGTCACAATAGGTGGGTTCATAAAAAACTGATGATACATATTGTCTGTAAACATGTTCATGTTCATAGAAACACTGCATTAAGTGTCACATAATAGGGCAACCTTAAATTATTTTTGATTTCATGACTCTAGATACTCTAGATGGCGCCATGGGTTTTGCCTCTCATGTCTTCTCCTATAGCACTTTTTTGAACTGTCTTCGAGTTTTTCTGAAACATGTGCACATCACATTTTTGTGTAATGACAGCTCTAAAAGTTTAAGGGTTTCAGCTGCCTTTGAGTTTTTGTAATAATATTTTATGTCATTTTAATATTATGACAGTTTGAGAATACAGTTGAGAGTGGCATTACCACTAGCGCCATCTAGGGACTAATATAATATATAATAACTTATTGAAATGGCATGACAATTGACAAGGTTCCCCTATAGTACAATGAATGTGCTCATTAAATCAACCAATCAATAGACTAAGAGTCACTTTGACAGTTCAGCCCACAATACTGGCTAAAGAGTTACATTGACCGAGTACATAAGAGTAACAATGCAGTGTTACCCTATACTAGTTATATTACTAATTAGAAACGACAAAGTGTCACAATTAAATTGATCATAAAAGCAACTAATGCAGAGTCATATGGACGGACACCACTGATGTTTCACATTACTGTTGAAATTATGTAGTTATCAATCAGTCCAAGTCACTGCACATTATGTAACTCCCTTCATGTACATACTCTAGATGATTGTTCAAATCACTCTGGGGATGTTTAAGGACTTGAAAAAGATGTTAAATCACACTAATCCTTTTTTCTTCTCATGAATGCACTCTTTATGATTAGTATGCTTAAATTTTTTTTCCAAAGTAAATGAATGCAAATCCTCGTTAAAAGCCTCTGTATGATTAGTTACATAAAATCATTCTAGGTATAACCCAAAGCCATGGTATAAACCTGTCATTGCAAACCAAATACTTTTTATGAACATAGTACTTATTCAAATCTTTCGAGCTTTCAAGGATTTTAGTGCATGGCTTTTAATTACACACTCATGAATCACCGGAATTTGAATTTGTAACTGTAACTGTCTACACTTGGGTAGTCTTAAGTCTGTTGATATTAATGATTTTAATACATTTTAAGAATTTTGCTATAAATATTGTCAATCACTCGATACTTTATGATAAAAAATCACTCACTAGATATATCGTCAATATGCATGACAGATTTTAGAATTTGCCTCTCAGCTTAAAGTTATCGTTCACTAAACATAATGGTGCAGTGCATGACAGAACTACAAATAACAACCTTTAATTCACGATTTATATATTGTGGCAACATTTGGTATAAACAACTGCCGCGCCGGTAGGGGTGGTCAGGCAAAATCGTGCTGTACAATATCTAGAAGACTTAGTTAGTAGCCTTTGATCTTTTGTAAAAAAATATTAGCATAGCATAAATAACCGGACTGAAGCATCATATTACCAGTCTTCACAGTGTTATCTTTAACTTTTATTGTAAACAGTACTAAACATTGCCGCCCTGTAAGTACTTGGCGCGGCTTTAGACTCGCCTTTTAGCTAGAGACGTGCGGGTCCAGGATTTTTTGTCGGGTCCGGATCCGGGTCCAGCTTGGATCCGCGGGTCCGGGTCGGGTTCGGGTCCAGCTTTGAATAATTGCTACATAGGAGAGGCTGCTTAAGCATTAGCCTGCCTGACAACTTGCTGTTAGAAGTGGCAAGTAACAATGCCACATTTTCTTAATTGTTTCTCTTGCTTCTACTGCCAGGAACATCGTATAGCCTATTCATTTTTTACTACATAAGATTTCATTTGGACCCGACCCGACCGGACCCGGCCTGGCAAATAATCTCGGGTCCGGGTCCAGCTTGGACCCAAAATTCGGGTCCGGGTCCGGGTACCCGCACGTCTCTACTTTTAGCACTGAAATGACTTGCCAATCTGACTCTAGTAGTAATAAGCGCTCATTAGCACTCGCCGATTAGCACTTTAGTACATAAACGCTTTTATACCCTTGGCCTTAAAGGGAAACTCGCCTTTGAAGGAATCGCTTTGATACCACCACCCCCTCCATTGTTTGGAGTAGCGATCTCACCACCTCCTCATTTGTGGACGGCGTCCTGTCCACTGGCAGGCAGCGCTCGTCAAAGGTGCTGCGTGTCCCTCCGCCATCGGGTCATCGTTACCACTGCCTCCATTGAGGCCACCTGATGGGCCGTGGTCACCCATTGTGTTGTCGTTACCGATCGCCTCAGCGCTCGTCCCAGCGCCGGCGCCGGCCAAGCGCAGAGAAGTGCGAAGTCGCCCCCGCGGTGTGACCCCACTGTATGGTGTCTCACGTCGGTTCTCCTTGTTGTTACCATTGGCCTTCAGCTCCTTGCCCATGATGTGCTCCCCGATCAGTGGAATCGTCCCAAGTCGGTCCAACTTTCAACTTGACAGGACAGGTTGCTCAGCTCCAGAGGAAGACGGAGAATCCTCGCGAAGGGGGAGTGCCAGTGCCAAACCGATGGTACCAGTCGAACCAGCTCGTCACGGGCTACACGATGGTGTAGTCGAATTTTGGATTCGGAAAATCCCCAGAATCCAGAAACTTCGGATGAAAAAGCAGCAAAAATTTCAGCTGCTTCCCTCCGGAAAGGTTGCGTGAGTCCCCTGCTAAATGTTGTACACCTTCCTTATTTGAACATTAAGCCTATATTAGCTATTGCTATATACATCCTTTCAAAGTTACATACTTTTTCATATTGCCACTGTAATGGAGAATTGAAATGATCTGCAGTAGTGCTCCAATATGCATAATAATGTGACAGTTCAGTTGATCTCCCAGTGCAAATAGAATGTTTCACTTTTGTTTATACTGTATAAGCTTATCTGAATCTACAGCTTTTGCTCATATTGTAGTTCCGCCATTGCCCGATAGGGGGGCAGCAAAAAGATCGTGACCAGCGTCATAACAAAGAAATGTGTCATAATAATATATTTTCAAACTATGATGGTAACTTTTATTCAAAGTAGTCTGCCGAAAATGTTATAGATATATATTTTCATGTGTTTTTAAGTTTTATATGACAAGCACCTTTGAGTATATTTTTTACTATGGAATTCTCTTTGGAATATAAAACTTCGCCTTCAGCAAGCTCTTCTCTTTTACGCTACTACTTTATTATTTTGACACAGAACCTTTCCACCGGTTTTGCCATTGATTTGCATTGATTTCCTCCCACTTCTTTGTGTTTCCTGAGCTCTGCTTTTCTTCTCAACATTGTACTCGGCCTGGTGACTGAATGTACGACATGAACGTCCCGGGACATAGATTCTACGGAGCAAGCCTTCAGTGTAAAAGTTAGTCCGATTTAAATGTTCATTATTAACCAGTCAAAGCAGTTAAGTTGCATAACGCTAAAGAATGACTTCATCATGATATAATTAGCCTACGAGGTAAAGGAGTGCCTTGACGTGCCTTAATTGCTATCTAGTAGCTGAATAGATTCTACGCAGCTTGTCCCAAGACGTTCTCAGTCACCAGCCAAGATGGCGGGCGATTGTTTCAGCTGTATTTAACTCTGTTATATTCCAAATAGAATATTAACCTTGGGTAAGACTATATTTTAAAACGGAAACGATATTAAACGGGAAATGTTTTCCGTCAAAGAGTTAGAAAACGAAAGGAAGCATTTGCTGCACTTGCTTCAGAGCTTGAGGGCTCCCGTAAATTAAACTCAGAAACTTGACTTGGGAATTCTTCTTTTCTTGACGTCTACGTTACATATAGAAAAGAATTCGTTTAAAAATCATTTATGACAAACAGATTGTCAATAAATAAAAATAGCCTTGAAAAAGAGCCTTGACATTCAACCCATTTAAAAACTTTGCTGGATCACGATCCCTGGCGTGGCATTGCCCCTTTGGTTCATTCACTAGACATGGCCAACATTATAGAGGGATCAATGGGCGAAAGCCCGTGGCGGAATGGTTAGCGTGTGAGACTCCCATGCAAGGGGGCTGGGGTTTGAATCCCGGCCCCGGCGCTTGGGATTTTTCAAATGCGTCAAAAAGCTGCCACACAAATTGCCCATGTGCGGCGTGCTATTGCAATGATCCTGAAAAGGTAGTTCTCAAAAATAAATAAAACGATATGCATAGCAAATATTAAAAAAGAGGGCTCACTACATTGCCCTATTTTAGATTCATGGCTCAATAGGACTGAGCATAAGTTACAACGCATTGTTTTAACAGTTACTTACTAGAAGAAAGCCTGTGTTAGTGTTACAAAATACACTATTTACTATAAAGCAAGGTGCAAATGGACATGCACGAAGTATTATCAACAACCTATATTTTTAGTTCAACATTAGTTATGATGGTAAGCTCATAGTGCAGCCCTCTGGAAGCTCTCCAACATCATATAGCAAATACAATCTTCCACCTGCAACGCTCAACACTGGAGCAAACAAGGTTAACATTGAGTTTAGGAAAACTTGGGAGGCAGGTTTTATCAATGTCAGTCCGTACAAGTTTAAAATTGCATATAGAGAAGAATAAGTAATAAAGCTATTAAAAATGATGATAAATTGTGACTACCGTTCTCTCGGCTGTACCCTCTGGAAGCTCTCCAACATCCTATCGCAAATACAATCTTCCACCTGCAATGCTCAACACTGGAGCAAACAAGATTAACATTGAGTTTAGGAAATCTTGGGAGGCAGGTTTTATCAATGTCAGTCCGTACAAGTTTAAAATTGCATATAGAGAAGAATAAATAATAAAGCTATTAATAATAATGATAAATAGTGACTACCGTAGTTCTCTCGGCTGTATCGATATCACAACTGTAATTGCTCCAGTGTTGAAGTAATTACATTTTTCATCGCGGTCAGGGCTTTGTCGTTTTGTTATAAAGTACATGCAATGTGAGTCTACTTTACTACAATTTCCAAGGCGTATATACTTTACTTCAATGAAGGTTGGCCCTACTTAGAATAAAATCAATATTTGTACGGCCGGTGAACATTCTGCCAACCATTTATTAGTTGCACCTTGTAA
>LR140285.1:0-17928 GCA_900659605.1 Tisbe holothuriae | reverse complement strand
ACGATATATCGGTAGAACCATTTAAACGCCTAATAATAAACTAGAGCAGAATGCGAATATGCAGCTAGAAGAAAAAAGAAGAAGGCTCTCATTCATATATAACCAGACCACTGCACTGTGGTTGTAAATTGTATTTTCATACAATAATATTAATTGCTCTTAAACCAATGTGAATTAAGTTAGAGTGATGTGGAATTTGAATAATAAGGTGTCTTTATTGAGGCCGTACTGTTTTACACCACTGTGCACTGAAAAAAGTGCACCAAAAGCAGCAACCATATGTACGTATAACGATGCAGCAACAAAGGTGTTTTTTTCTACGGCCTAATCTCGTGCAACAGAAGAAAATCCGATAGGAATCTCCCACCAAAAACTGTTTTCTGACCTACTGTCAGGGATGACGTTATGTTTAATATAAATATTACTAATGCATTTTACATCGCATTATTTTAAGCTATAATAGTTTAAACTGGCATCCCTGAATGCATACAAAGAGAAGCTCTTTTATGATGTCAAACCCGTCACGATTTTTCCCCATTTTTTTTTCTTTTCCTTCACATATCCAGCTATTTACTAGCCTCAGGAAAAAAGGTATTTCACCGTTTATGGCGTTTAATTTCTGTCGGATTAGACCGAGATATAAAATGAAATTAACGCTCCAAATATGGGCACACGGGAAGGACTTTTACGCGGAAGCTGAGAAAACGGTTATACGATCCTCAAAATAAAGGTTCCGCCTCGTCCAAAGTTCAATCAGCCGGGATCATATAATAAAAAGCCACAATCTCGCTCCACTGACTTTTGAGGCTAAAAGCTTTATATTATTTTTTCGGTCATGTGAAAGAGGAGAAAAAGCTCGTCCAGAATGGAGCAAGATATCACCTGATAAAGAGACTCTTTTCTTCAGATTTCATGTTCTGACTTGACACTGATCCGATGTGACATAAAACTCGGCTGAGCTTTTTTTGGGCTTTTTCCGTTTCTCTTCTTAGACACGTCTAGAATATATATGTCATATAGAATGATGTAAAAGAGCAAGTTTAGCGTGTGTAAATAATGCTCAATGACCTGTGAGGATGCTAACCAGGCATTGGGAAAGATTACACGTGAAACGCAATGAAGCTGTAATGTTAGATAGCAATGGTTCCTTTTACGGTAGTTCCCTTTAACTGCGTATATGGGAACTACTAGTTACTTTTGTCACTGTTAAATGTAATTTAAACATCCCTGATACATATTTTACTAACTGTACATCAAGTGCATCTCTTTTTAAACACGAGAATGATTGATTCGCAATTGTTATATCCATCCGCTCGATTGGAGAAGCGTTTTTAAGAGTGGACGACGTGACCCGAATATTGGGATTGGCTTTTCGTCCCCCTACGCGACAGTATCGAGCAGTCAAATCGGCTACTGAGCAAACAATGATTTCCCCCTCACATCTCTTCAAAGGGCTTTTTTATGTGAAGTCGGACCTGAATCAAGTGTTTTGAATAGCTCACATAGTTCAAAAGAAGGCTAAAATCCCCTTTTCCCGTGGATGAAAGGTTTCAATGTGTATCACATTTTATCGCTTCTGAGACTGTTATTAAAGGAATAGTTCTTTCGGTCATTATCATAACTTAACGAGCTCTTTGAGAGAGAAACAAGAGGCCTCATTTTTCAACAAAACAATTCTTATATTTATGCCCCTTCCTCTCCCCTTTGGTTGTAATTATACAGTCTTTTGTACTGCGGCGGCATCTTAAATACGTTTTGGGATATATTGGGTTTCATTTACAAGCTCTCCAGAACATTGCTTTAAATGAGAATCCATCTATAATTCTGATGTTGTCTGAGAAAATGTTTGGTCTGTAAAAACCTTCTCTATTCAATTCACATCTTTTTTCTGTTTTGATTTTCCCATTTTGGTGGTCAGAATTTATTCTTTAAAAGGACTCGCTCTTTTATATCTCTGACCCAATAGATCTTCTTTTGTGAAGCAGACAAATCATAACAACGATTTTTTGACGGTATTTATTCAGCAATAGTAAAAAATACACGTATTTTCCGTTCCCGTTATGCCATATACAGAAACCCATTGAGTTACTATAAGGTATGATTGTATCTCAATGCTTAATGACCCCCTCGTCACATTATCCCAATTTCGCACGGCCCTTATCCTCGCAAAACCACTTCTACACTCGTGATGCGCTTTGCATACGGTGTAACCAAACAGAACTGACAAGGCATAGATCACCGTGACCAATATCAGGGATGCCACTTGGCCCAACGAGTTGTAGTCAGCATTACGGTATCTTATTATGTCGTCTGTTTCAAACTGGCAACCCTGAGCATGCTATAAAAAGGTGATGACACGAAGCTCCTTTGCCAAGATGGGAGTTAAGCTTACTTTGCCAAAATGGAAGCACATCCGATGCTAGTTTATTTTTTACTTCCAGAAACACAGAGAGTGAAGGGCGTGTAAAATGGAATATAGAGAAAGGCGATTAACATCAATCGGAGATTGCCCAAAAATTGATTTGCATAAAAAGCAGTGCAAGACGTCGAAGCCCAGCCCCTCCGAGGAGTTCAAGATTGATTTCGGAGGTGTGAACATCCGTGGGCACAGCGGGGAGGCAAGGAAGAGTTCTCCTCCGAAGGAATTTTTCAGAGAGGAGATAAGCGATCCCATGACGGGACCGAATTCGTCTGCGAAAGGGTGAAGAAGAAAATATATGACTCGGAGGAGCCTCGTTTCATATCTCGGAGGAGCTCTCCTCCGAAGCCGTCATGCTTGTAATAACCCTCCTTTTGTCCGGTGTGAAAAATGCGAGGCCATCATATCTCGAACGAGAGTCACATGGACAATATGTTGTTGTGTTGCTGCAAAAACAAGATCAGCCTGCCACGCCCAAGGAGTGATTTGAACGGGACAAGAAGAACACGACGGCCGGTTAATATTCAAATTTCGCGCGCAAATGACATGGTCGTTTGAACGGGACTATTAATCTCCTTTTGAAAATAGAGATGCCTTCCCGCCTCCAGGCACGGTAGCCAATTTAATCTCTTTTGCTGTCACAGCCACAACACATAATAGAGCATAAAATAGGTCCTATCGTGACATTCAAAGTCATTTTATATTAAAGACACTTTCTATTTTCGCCCTTTGGCCGTCTTGTGTCATAAACGATCTGAATATTATCTTTGTATTTTAATTCACCTGTCACGATAAGGTTAAAAGCTCTTTTAGATTGCTGAGGAGGGGAAACGTTTATAATTGATACAGACTTCAATAAAAATCATCATTAAAACACCTCAGGCTTTTTATACAGCCATCATAAGTGAGTGCATATCTGGAACTATAAAAAAACTACTTTCGGTTGCAGGATTATACAGCATAAAACTCAAAACCAGTTTTCCTCCCTATTCAAAATATAAGCAGACTTGCATCTCTAATCAGCTTAAAATGCCCAGTGAGCTTTTCTTTCTTCAGTCTCGTCATTAAGATTAATCGTGTCGATAAAATGGAATGTTTATGATGATCGAAAATATCTTTAATTCCTCCACGAAATATGTTTCAAATATTCAGTTGAGAGGTCTCCAAAGTGTAAAGCTTGAACTTAAAATTCAATCAGGCCTTTAACAACATGACTGCTACTCTTTTATCCAGAAAGTTAGTATATTTTTATTAAACTACAATGTAAATAGTGAATACATTATGGATAATAGCTACTTTCTAGAATATAAATGCTCTCCAATGTCCAAATATCTTCATACACACACCGATTCCGGACATGGCCATGACAGTTTCCCCCTCTTCACTTCAACGCCATTTCCGCCGTGTCCGCATCATTCGGAAGTCGTCCAGGCACAGTGGGCTCAAAGTGGACACAATAGAATTTAACGGCAAACTTTAGTCGTGTCCACTGTATAAAACCATGGAACCACTGTGAGCTTCATTTTCATGAGCATTGTTTTTCAGCACGAATCGCGAAAATAAAACGTATCATAAAGTAAGTTGTTGTAGCAGGTTTTACAACGACGATGCATCCGTTTTTCCGTTGGAACATTCCCTACGAGACATTCAATGTCCATTGATTTAACAAGGATATCGTTTATTAGATCAATGGCTGGTCGGGAGTTCTCGCAGGTGCGACAATTTGTGCGCGCGGCGTCCCCTCTTCATTTTGGCACGTTTTCGATCGAGTCAATGTTTTTAATCTCGTTTACTGCTCAGGATTCGGGGGATATTACAATAACGTTTACAAGGTTTAATTTGTGTTTGATCGAGCACGGGTGCTTCGTAAATCGATATTTGGTTACCATTTTGCTAGATTAATTCTCCTTCCGAGAATCCGTCATTTTTAAACAACAATGTAAAGTGCAAAATAAGACAAAGAAACTGCAAAAGGTAGCGTTGTAGACGGGATATATTTGGTCATAAATTAGGGATCGTTTTCAAAGCATGCAACACCGTACACGCTACGGATCTATATTTTTAATATACACGACCCCAACTTTTTAATATAGCATTATTTCGTTCAAAAAAGGGGAAGTATCGGTCTTGAAATACGTTTTGAAGGCGTGGCCCAAGTCCAAAATTTCCGAGAAATAAAAAAAACTGTTGAGAAAACCGCAGCAGTGCTGAAAGCTTGTCACCAAAAAGAGACGCCGAAGCGGAAAAGAGGGGCTAGCTCAATTTTTATTTCCCTGGAAAAATAGATATCAAGTAGATTATTTCAGCTCTCAAGAGTTCTTTATTTTACGATTGGCCGCGTCCTCCCCCTTGTGTCTAAAAAAGCGTGTTCGGAGTCCACCTATGTGGCTGAACAGGTTGATCATACCCTTGGCTATCCACCCTAATGCATTATGGAGGGCTTCCTTATAATGATGATGTACAACTTCAAATGAAGCATTATGAGACAGGGGGAGGAGGGGGATAGATTATGAATAAAGTGGCGCATGAAAAGCGCAGCCAGGTGGAAGCTGAATCATCATAAGACAATGTTTATATTCAAAACTATTTAGCTTATGAAGATATATCTGACATGGTATGCATGCGAAAACTTCCCTCATTCTACAGCTGATGCATGACCTTGTGCATGGTTTACATAATGTTCACATGTATAGAATGGCTCTTGTTGTTGCCATAGAGAGAATTTACGCGGGCAAAACAGCATTGTAGAATCATAATAACGCCTCTCTCCTCCGAGCTCCGTTTCCTCCCCTCCCGTTCCCCATCTGGCGTCCCCCCTCCTCCGAGGAGCCTGATGACAATGAATGCTCTCAGCATTTGCCGGGGTCTCCTTCTTCTATTCATCAGGACATAAGATTGCGAAAATAAGACGCAGAATCTCCTTTATATGCAGATTCGAATGCAACAACATCTGTGGTCAAGAGTCTTCCTTGGAGGAGTCACGCTGCGCGTTCTCACACTTCAACCGAGCGGACGTAACCCGATTGTAAACGCTTCTCCTTCTCATACCAAAAGGCTTCTTAAAAGCGTCTTTAATGATCTGGATGTTGCCTATTGAACCTTTTTAGACCACCCTCCGTTGTTAGAGGTCTTATGCAATGTGGGGGAAAAGAAGACGATTAGCCGGAGGCACAGAAGGATTGATGAAGCAACGGCTACTCTGAAAATGGACGGTCTCCCATTTTTCTTCTAATTTCCCCGCCTCTACTCGATTCCTGCGGCGATTCAAGCCTTTGTAGGGCTAAATTTGAGTTTCGGACTCTGCGTATCTCTCTTTAAGGCATTTCAAATGGGGGGGAGACCCGCTGCTGTTAGATGGATAGATATCGAGACGAGGATTTTCCTAATTTATATCAAGGGAGAAATCGGCAAGGAAACGCCTATTCGTGATTGACACACGCACGTGGTCTCTTCGGAGGAGCCTTTCGGAGCCTAATTCGGAGGTGACAACTTGTATCCGACTGCGATGGAATGTGGAAAATCAGAGTTTAGCGGGAAACCGCAAAGGTAACAAAGTTTCAACCGACTTTTGCTCTCAATAGAAAAAGGATATTTGTTGTTATGACGATTTCTGTTAATAGTATTATGATTTTCCGCCTCCTTCCGGTCCTCGGTCTAGACTTCCATTGACTTATAACATGGACTTTAGATATCAATGGCTGGCTCCTTCATGGAACCGGGAAAGATTTAATATATGAAAAATAAGCTTAAAACTATGCATGAAAAATCGCCCCATTCGCAACAGTTGAAATATAAAAATGCATAATTCAAGCAAAGAGGCGTGAAAACGACAGAACATCTTGTGGAAAACGGTTATTTTTATGTGTTCTGTGCAGGTGAAACTCAATCTTGATACATCTGCCAATGCACGATCTAATCTGCCGAGGCATTTAAACAGTGGGTTTGTTGTAGGGCAGGGTTACCAGATCAGGTCAATATAAGTCAAGATGCGACAAAACTGGGACCTACAAGGTCAAATCCCCCGGCCCCAGATTGGGCCAATATAAACCTAAATATACCACAGCAAGGTCTTACAAGTAGTAGCAAGGAGTTCATATAATTAACAAAGTACCTGAGACCTTTTCCAAGACCCAAAACTTATCTGGCAACCCTGTATCGTAGGCTTCTGCTGTGTTTCAATTCGGTTTGGCAAGACATTCCAAGCGTTGTCTGCGCAAGATAAGATTATTATAATAGCAAACTTCGCTCCCAATAAAAAGGAACGAGACCCAACGAACATCCAAACGGCTATAAATAAAACTTTTAGACGTGTGGCTACGCGTAAATTGCAAGTCTCTGGCTTGTGCTCAACATCATTACAAGATGAAACAGTGGAATTTTTAAGGCTAGACGCCAGACGAGAAAAACGGACATTTTTCATATTTCGAGAGCGATTCAAGGAATCTCAGCTATGACAAAAGACCTCTTGAATGTATTTTGATGGAATCTGCTGCTGAAATCTATTGTTGAACTTCTTCTTCTTCTTCCAAACATGGCTCTTTCGGAGGTCTACAGCTCGGAGGATACAGCTACCCCACGCTGCGGCAGCCAAGTAATTGCAACGTAGCGCACCAGACACTACTTTTATCTCGTTCCATTTGTAGATTGAAAGTGTCAAAACTTTTTTTGGGTCCGCTATTGTATTCAACAGAGAAGGAAATTGAAAAAAATGGAAGCCAGAGTGCGATATGATCTGTTTTTCTTTTGACCGATGTGTCATTGATGTATTATGATGCTGTTATAGGTCAATGGGTGCATCTCCCTGGAGGGTTTGGGTCAGAGATAAAACAGGTTCGGACGGGATAAAAAAGGTGCGAGTTGGGAATAAAAACCATTGTGTTTTGCAAGGATAAGATTTTATATCAGGGGAGAAACGGTTTCGGGTTTGGGGACAAATTTTAGGTGTTTTCAAGGAAGGAGCTTTTTACGATCTTGTTGAAATAATGGCAGCTGTGGTTAACTCTCCGTGTAATATCCCTATTCTAGAAAATGAATGAGAATTAAAACCACGAAAAGTTGTTCCAACACTTTGTCGCCTTTGCCAAACACCGTGTTTGCAATTGTCACCGCGGGATTAAGAAACTTGGTGCCAGAAAACCCCTTGAATAATAACATCAAATGAATGGAAAATGTTCCCCTCTCGTCAAAGAAAACAGCCCCCCTTTCCATGAATATTTAACAGATCCTCCCAAGACGAATTACCATTCAGAACGCGTCCGCGAATTAACGCCAAGTTTGTTCCGAAAGGGAATTATTTCGCCGTTTTAAGCCTCATTGAGTCCGCACAAAACATACCTGGAAATCATGAAATTGATTATTAGTATTAGGGGTGCAATTTATACTCAATCGAGAAGGGGTTATATGTGAATAACTTTGGCATTCCCTCCTGAATCGACTTTTGATTACAATACATATCCGCTTTGAGGCTTGTAACAAACACTCGGGTGCTTATTAAGGCATCTGTATTTGCGTGTATGTCTGAGTTTCCCCCCTCTCGCTATTGCTTTACAACTGCACATTATCCCGTGTGTAAATCAATAAGGTAAGCAACTTGGAAGCAGCGCTTTTGCAACTACTCCCCTAAATCTGGCAAAGAGTATGTTCGCCCTTTTGTTTCGTGTTAGGCGAGTGCCACGCGATAAAATAAGATTACAGAGATATATCGTATTAAATTGCTGCATACAAGTGTAATCAAGTGTCAATTAAGACAGGATATTTGGATAAAGTAGTCTGAATAAACTTAATACGGCGCCAACGTCTTTCATTTTGTGTGGTTTATGCGTTAATCTGGCAAGTAGTATGTTCGCCCTTTTCCTCTGTTATCAATCGGTGTATAAATTGCTCTTGTCAATCATCTCTTGTCACGTTCTTGGCAAGTAGAAGAAAAGACCAAAAGGGAGCTTTTAAATACACGCAATTCGCTTTTTATAAATAGAGCGCACATGTCAGCAGCCACTGAATTGAATGCATTTAAATGTGAAAATATTCAGGGGCCAAATGTTGTTTCTTATCCAAATGGAGAAAACCGGGGGTTAGGAAAGCTCTACTACATTGATTACAAGCTCTTTGTTCTTTCAGCTGCCGCCTCTCATATTAAAAACACTTTCTTTTGCTCTCCCACCGTTTTCATTACTTTAAAGACAACAACAAGGTTTTCTTTGAGCAAATTAGGATTTACATCGCCGCCGACGGAATTCCGACATAAATTCCTCACCCTTCTAAAACATCCCCGTTTTCATATGTAACCCGATCACGTCCCAGTTTAGACCCTGCTTGACTTCGGAGACCTCTTCCTTGGAGGAGAGCTCTTGCTTACACACCCCTGTTGCTCGGAAACCGCCAATAACTCTTCATTTCGGGGGTGTTTTCTTTGCCGGCAGATATTAAAACTATTCCTGTTTGCGCGAGTCCCCGTTCTTGATCGACCGGAAAAAGATACGAATGGATATTTATCTTGGAAAAGCTTTCTTTGCCCAAATCGGAAATTGAACAAAGTGCCAGAAGAAAGAAAGGACTGGAGAAGAAAGAAGAAAGAAAAAGTCCTTTCATGTTATCATGAGTCACAAAGAAACGGGGGTGGTTGCAGGGATGCCACTATGGACTGTTTTGTTTATTAATAAACCGTCTAATATCAGTGGCAACCCTGAAATATGTTCCCTCCCTTGAGTCAGAAACATACAACGGGTCTGGAATATTTCCCGATCTCACCCCACAACGACTACGTGCTCTTATTATGAAAATGACTCCAACAGATTCTGGTACAAAACACCCTTCCATATAACCAGCCCACCCTACCTTTTACCTTTGAGAAGAGAAAAGTTTAAAAAGTTTAAAAACCACTTCTGTTTGTTGTTAAAAAGTTTCGATGCTGCGGAAAAGTATCTTCTTTTTGCGGTTGTTGAGTTGTTTCGCCGTTTTTCCAAGACGTTAACTTTTGCTCTCTTTATTACCGCAGAGAAATGGTTGTAATAAAATTAGAAACATATCAAGGGAGAAATGATTATAAAACGAGTTTGGAGAGGAAGGGAAAAGTTGGCATCGCGGAATAGGTGATCAAAGCTCGCTTGCGGAGTCAGTTGTTTATCATTAATCCGACTACTGATCATGATAGGGTTGCCAGTTCTACTAATAAATACATAAAATGCACATTATTATGAATGTAACTCAACGTTAACTTAATCAATGACAGTAGTTACAAGCCTATTTTGTTTGTAAATTATTAAATATGTTGTAAAATCAATTATTCTCAACCCTTTCTTCCTCTCTAATCCCATTAGCAATTCCCGTTGATCATGATGTTGTCTGCCGTTCGTTCTGCCTTTTCTTCTTCCTATGATGATATTTATGGCAAAATACAACTGCCAAACACACAACAAGAATAATTTCTCCCTCGGGGATTTCGATCGGTAATAAGTATTCATTGAAAGAGAAGTCATTATTGGGAATAAGAAAGCGTGGCTGAGTGATAACAATAATAGAATTTGGCGACCGGCGGGAGCTAGCTTCCGATCATTGTTGATGACTTTTCGATATACGCTACCAATAACATTATTTAAGGAACGCTTTTTTGCCTATTTTTGCTCCAACACTGTCAAATCAGCATCTGTGTATGTGTCCCACTTACAGCCGTTCATTCCCATCTAATGCATAATAATCAAGCCCCAGCATCTCGTAATGGACGCTTAAAAGACCCTTTTGTGCATGTGCCTCCCAAAATGACGTAAAACGAACGTACGATCAACGGAAGTAGCAGCAGCCTTGAGAGCGGCGTTACAACAACCCTTCTAGAATCCCCAATATGCATTAGTAGGAGGAGAGGAGCATATGTAAGTACTTTTTCTTATACCAGAATTGCATCTGCTTTGAATGGGAGTAAGAGAGGAATAATGGGGATTTTCCGCTGTGGTCTTACTTAATGCAAAAAAGATCCTCCTCGGCACAGATGTCCAGAACTAATCAGCAGATCTTTGTCTTGAGTCTTCTTTTGGAATAATTCCACCCTTGGATGAAAAGTCAATGCATTCGCAATGAGCACGATGCAAATGCTGTTTGCGCCGTTCCGCGCGAGTTGGCCGACAAATCGCGTTAGAAAAGACAATTATCGATGTCCCTCATATATGAGCTGTGTGGTGTCAAAAGGGGAACGAACTCAGGAGAAAGCATCATGATCAATATTGAAGCTAATGACGCGAATGCACATGGGAAACAGAGTTGACATTGATAACTAGACGCTCTGATGTATCGTGATATTAAATTTGCTCCAGCTCATTTAGACGATCACTGCTCACTCTAGAGACAATCTTAACTCGAGACGGTTTAATGGCAAGACATTAATTCTGGTGACATCTTACGGATGGAGCATTGAGGTACTATAATACTGTTATAGTACCTCAATGGGATGGAGTCTATTTTGAACATGGAAAAAACAAGACATTATCGTTGTGGGTATCACTCTTCCATAGACATATAATCTTAAACAAATGGCTAAGAGATCAATGAAGCGGTAGTTTTTGCGTAAAGAGACTCTTTAGTTTTTGCGGTGGATCTTTTAATTCGCCCATAGACTTATAATCTTAAACAAATGGCTAAGAGATAGTTTTTGCGGTGGTATCTTTTAATTCGTAAGCCGATTATGCTTCAACCAAATAAAGGATTATGGGGTTTAGACTGCTTCTTATAATAACCTTTAATTTGGGTTTAAAATTGAGCGCGTACGCACGTAATGGGGAGCCCGACCTCGACATGTTAATTTTGAACTTTTTGACGCCTCTGTCAGGGAGAAAACCACAGTTTTATGGCTGGAAAATTGAACGAACAAGCACTCAAAATGCAAAAAAGTGTGATCTCTTTTTTTACGCCGGCCATAAATCCCCAATTTTCCACTTCGTCTTCTTTCTTCTTGATGAACAAACTCTAGAAACATGTGCTCTTCATTCCCAAACCACAGTTCGTTTAGTTCTAGTCAATTTCGCGCCCCATTTGTAAGACTTCTTCTTCTTCTTCTGGGGGGAGATTAAAACTGTCGCATCACAGAGCTGTCAAAGGCTTATCGGAGTAGAAGTAGCATCACATATGCCAACTGGATCTCTATGTTCTACGAAAAGCCGTGAGTAAACAATCTTCCTCCGACCACTTAGACTCACGCTGAGATTTTGCCAGACGACTACGATGGAAGAATGTATAAAATAATAAAAGCTCTGCGCGCGCTTTCGGTTCGTCAACACGGCTTCCGACTGGGAGAGAATGGTCAGAATATGTCATCTGTTATGGGGAGTGGCCCTCCGTATAAGAATAAACTGTAAAATGACTTAATTATTAGACAACCTTCAAGCAGAAGAGATCACTTAATAGCTAGACATTCAAACAGAACTGAGAAGGATTCATTGCTCTTATTGTAAGTTAAGAGTTAATATTTGAGGCGTTGAATCATTGCAGAACTCAGACATATTCGTTAAGCATCTGTTCTCAGAGGGTCTCCTCTCATTTGGTGACACCTCCTCCTCCCCAACGGGGTTTGCTTCCCCTGTCAATCATTATTTCCCTTCGGAATTCCAGACACTTTTAAATCGACTGCTGAGATAAACACACTTTTAAAAGCGCGATTAGCATGCAAAGAGTTTCTCATGAGCAATTGTTTTCAACTTTTCCCATAGTGAAGAAGGCTCGTTTACACGATGAGTGGACAGGAAAACAATGGAAGAAGCTCAGCACAGTGGTCTGTAGTCGGATAAAATGTTAGATCCATATTAGGCTACTGTGTATGTATGAAATGGATCACCTGCAATCGCAGACCACTGTGGCTCATCATCCATTCCGAACCCGTTTTGAAGATGCTCACATATCCATATCTCATATTGCCATCAATGAATTTATATTCAATAGACGGAGAAGGAGAAGCTGAGTTGTCGATTTCTGAACTGTCATCATCTAGACGATTTCGAGAATATATTTCTAGGGGTTTGTGTCAATCAGTACAAATGCAAAAGTTATGCATAAAATAGCACAATTTTGCCTTTCGACTAGGCTAACAATAACCCAATTTTTCCTCCATAGCACCAATACCGCACGATTTGAGCGTGAATAACCCAATATCAATGCATGAAAAACCAATAATTTTCAGAAATATTAAAAAGTAGAGGAATTAAGTCATATTGGAGATATAACGTTGGGTTACATCACACCTAACGGCACGAGACTCACGACATAAAAGAAAAGGAATCTTTCTTCTATGCCAATTTATCACAGATTTCAATCGAAGCCGCCCCCAGAGTGTTATTTTCTTCAAAGGCAGGAACCAAAATTGATTTCCTATCTGATCGCGGGCGAAGAGGGACTTTATGGAAAGTGCGGCACCCATATTTTGGAATATATATTCCGCTTTTTGCCATGTTGCTCCTTTTTTATCATGCCTTTTCATCGAATCTAAAATGATGATGATTATGAAGCTTGAAAATGGGAGTTTGAGCATCACTGCACTGTGGATTGGTTTAGACATTCAAAAGTAAATCATAAGATGGTTATACCTGAAGAGAGCTATTGGCGCACTTAAAGTATTATTCTACTTTTAATTAGCATTACAAACCACTGTGCACTGCTATAAAAAGATGATTGCAGCTACCTTCTTCTTCTGTGTATGTGCTCTCCATGGGCGTATACGAGCATTGCATCAGTTCAATGCTCTCTCGCTCCTCTTCCTTTGTAATGACTTGATGACACAGTCCTAACAAACGGGATGATGGATCGAGGCAGAGCTCAATTCAGTCTGGTTGGAGTAAGAACCGGCAGAGAGGCGGAATGGCTACCTAACTAACATACCACGTCATATACAGACATTATTTTACCACTAATTGCAATATTAACTGCTAGACTTAATAATGAGTCAAATAAGAATTAAGGTTCTAATCTCATAGTATAAAATATATTGATGTTTATACAGCAACACAAAACATTTTGTTCAATAGCATTGTGCTGAGTGCTTCTGCATGACTCTGTACAAGACTGAGACACACCACTGTTGCCAAAAGCCAATGTCTTGCAAAAAAAGGGAAATTAGCGCACGTTTAAATGCCTTCTGCAAAAGGTTATAACTTGGGCGTAGCTTCTGCATTATAAGATAATTGATAAGACACAAAAAGTGCTCAAAATAGATCTTTGTTGTTGTTTCGTTTTATCACGATCTTGAGATGGATTAAGAAGCAAAAACTGAGTTTATGAAATTGATATCGGTAGCGTATCATATTGTTGTTAAGACAAGAGAAGAGGCGTTTTTAGGGGGCAATGGATGCATTGTCAAGGATTACTTAATACTTGGACTTTTGAGCAACATTTTCCAGCTTGTGCTTTCATATATTTTTTTCAGTATGCAAGTCCTTGAGACTAAAAGTAATCTGACAATGCCCCATAAGCAGACAGCTATCTTTATACAAAGTCATTGTTTTTATAGAAACACTGTTGTGAGTAGAGGGATATTTAGGCACGGCTGGGTTCAGATTTCACACTACTAACGGATTTTTTGTAGGTGTGTTGTTGCTACAGTCTTATATTGTTATGATATATATGCAAAAAGCAGGAAATGCACACCGCAAAAATAACGATATTTTCTTTATACGTCTTCCGGTAGAAATAATTATTAAAAATTGCATGCCATTCCAGGAAACTCGCATTGACGGTTCAAATAGGGTGAAATATACGAGTTTAAAATTGCACCCTTGGTGGGCTTGTCCAACTTAAAAACTACCCTCCGTCTTATAAATGAAATATGACCCGCTCCATGCTTAATTCTTGCATTACTAATACACCTTTGTGTCCAATACACAAGGGCGGGCTCTGACATGCTAATTAAATCCGGACTTGGGAAACGATCATATTTCCATGTTGTAAGTAGCTTCTTTTTTACAAGACGGGGGCAAAAAACGGATTATATTTTGTACTATATTTCTCAGATGGTTCAAATTCGTTCCGCACTCCTCCAGGCAAGTGTCATAAGTCGGAGGAGAGCTCTCCTCGGAGGTGTATAATTCGGAGCCAAAAAGCTCCTATTCGGTTTGTGGAAATGTCATTGACAACACATATTGAGGCGACAATTTATGACCTGGCAAAAGGAGTGGTGCGGACAAGAACGAGAAACGACGGCTGCGGAATCAGACATGCAATCAGGGATGCCATTTTACTTCAAACAATACTGCCAACAGGAAGCTGCCTGTACTGTCATTTGTACAAACTGGCAACCCTGATATATCTGGTCATTGCACTGACTCACACACACACGACGATGATGGCAAAGCAATACAATATTCGTTCTGTGTTTTCCCCCTTTTTCCGCCAAGAAGAAATAAAAGTTTATGGGTCGTTTGCTGCAGAAGTTGCTTCTTCACCCAAACTGTTGTAGAAGAAGAAGTGAAACAAGCCGATCTAATAATAATATTAGCTAAGGAAGTGAATGTTCGTGGAGGAGGAGGATCTGTCATTGTTTGTCAGAGTTCGCAACAAAGAAAGAGAGACTGATGAGGATTGAATGCATGCAAAGATCGCCTTGACCTGGAAAGCAAATATACAGGGTTGACAGATTTTGCTATTTGCCACATTGGAGTCTGTTTTAGAACCTTTAATGTATATTACGAGTATTTAAAGCATCCAGCAACCCTGCCAACACACAATTCTATTAATATTATTATCATTATAGCTTCATGGGTCAAACTGTGGCTAGTGTTTTAGCATTCTAGTCACACTTTGGAAAGAAAAGAGAAATGGTCAGAAAATGCATTGAAAGGCTGAGTGGAGGAATGCACGAAATGGCCCTTTTGATTCCACTGCTGCCGCGGCTGCGGATCAAAGCTATTTTTCAAGATCTCTCTACCCAATGAACATTAATTGAAATTGATTTGCGTAGTAAAGGAAAACGACCGAATCGTGACGAGTTGCTTTTTAAACACATTCTAGAACCGGTTTTAGGTGTTGAAGAATTAAAACAAAATTTAAGCGTGAGGGAAACAAAAAAGAGTTGGCATAAAATGGGATTTTTCTGACCGGTAGGGTACAAAAAACGCCGGCTTGCGGCTGCTATATTTGAATATTATTTGCTGCTGAATTTGTAATAAACTTCAACTCTAGCAACGTTTTTTAAAAGCTTTAAGGGTGCGTCTACACGGGGAGAAAAATTGAGGAAGATATTCGGAAGATCTTCCTTGTACAGAGTAGTAAAAAAGGGAGAAAATATTCCTCCCTTTTTTGATCAGCCCACTCAGCCCCGCTGCGCAGGTGGAGAATATATTCCGAAAAAATTCTTTTTAGATTCCGGTGTAGACGCACCCTTACGGTGAGTTATGCTAATTTAAAGGCAATTTTGAGTTACTTTTATTGATAATCGTTTTGCTGCACAAACGTAATATGAATATTGTTTTGTAACATATTGAAGCCTTTGTGCCTCATTAAAACATACTTTTGAGCACATACACTCCTTAATCCATGCTTAAAAAAATTACAAGAAGACGAGCGCACGTAGCAAAAAAGTGAATAGATATTGAGATGTCAATTTCAGCTCCTCGTTAGCTTATAACTCAATGGGCCAAAGGGACATGTTTCGGGAAAACCGTTTCTTTGCCTCTCAACCCAGCGGGGATCACGAGTGAAAAAGAAGATCTCAAATTTCCCCTTGGAGGTCAAAAGAACAATTGTTGCCAAAGGAGATGAAAGAGCGCTTTTGTGACATGCACAGCAGCATGTTGTAACATCTTCATTGGAGATAACTAATACAGGGTGATTTGTTAATTTGTAACAATACAACTCACTAAGCTTTACTCTAAATAATATTATAAAAAGGGCGGGAACCTTCTCTAGTATTGCTTAGAAAACAAATTGTGTCACTTTTAAAACATCCCTCCTGTATTCTGGTTAACGGTTTCATGTTTTATTAGCATTACTTGAGCAAACTTGCTTTCTTCCCTTTGATGGATTTTTGGTGTGCGTTCGACACATCTCGATGTTTATTTTGGCTTTTGATCTGAGAGAGTGTTTGGCAGGGACTTCAAAAAGAGGAGCTTCATGAGTGATAAGGAAAGGGGAAGAAGAAGAAAACTTATTTTATCAGCGTTTTGATCGCATATTATAATGGAAAGGGGACTTCACTCCCAATTCTGGGGGTAGGGATGCCAATTCGCAAATTGATTTTTAAAAAAGCAAAAAAAAATATTCTGTGATATCAGAAATTAAACCTCATTTTTCGAGAATATCTTTAGTATTACCTCTAATTGGATGTAATTAGCAGCCCTGATGCCTCCCTGCAAAACTTGCTTCAAAATCAGTAAGAATGTGTTCAAAGGGAAATTTAATTCTAGCCCTTTTGATTCCTCCTTTTCCATATAGAAAGAAATGAGCTGCCTGTAGCTTTAATGTATAAAAAATAAAGGTGAGGTTTATGCGTTAAAATGTTTACGAGGGCACTTTTTCTTCCTCTGTTTAGCACTGAAGGGGGAAATTATACACCGAATTTCTCCTCCCATAATATGTGTTGCGTGCACGTTAAAAATGGGTGCCTTAAAGTTTTTTCAGGTCCATGCTAAACATGTTTTACGGCACTTGAATAGAGATCAGACATAATAAAATCGGCTTTTTATTACGCTTCTAATAAAATGAACTGGATTAAGAAGTTTTGTCCGTTTTATTGTCTTATCTGTGTGCGATTTTCTCTGCATGTTATAGCGAGCAATATAATAAAACAACGTAATGTGTCCATTTTCAATTCGAAATTGAGCTGTTTCCAATCGGTTTTAATCCGCCAGCGGGCATCATTATCAGACACTTACATCATCATCTCGGAGACTTAACTCGGAGACTTCTCAGAGTCTAGGCTCCTAAACGAAAATAGAGTTTTATTCAAATGTGACTCACAACGTTTGTCGTTATGGGTCCCTGGTGGTCACTAACATCACTCGGAAGAGTCATTGCTCGGAGGAGGAGAAGGGGGTTGAGACTCCTGCTCGGAGGTCGTGTCTCTAAACGGTTGTCAAAACGCAGGTGCTCCACCTTTTACTAAGAATTACAAATGTCCCTTAAATACCTTTCCCCTTGAGGGTTCATTTGCAGGGGTTGGAGAGTCTCCTTCCTTCGGAGGCGTAGCTCGGAGGAGGAGGACAAGAGACAAAAAGAGGCAACAATTACGATGACGCGACTCTTTCTCTTTTGAGAGACTTTTGCCGCGGCTTCCTATTCACAGGAAATGAGAATGCACAAATACGACGAAGACAAGATTTCTTTCCAACGGTGCTATAAAAATAAATGCGCAAGCAATCTTTTAATTTTACACTTTGAATCGTCACGTATGGGGTGAGTACGTTTTCCCGCCTTTACTTAACCCCGAGCCAGACGACCTTACTCAATAGTACCTTGTAGCTACAGCAAGGCTATGTATACCAGGTTAGTTCACAGGGATCAAATTTGAATTTTTCTCCTTTTCCCGCGCTTCGCTTATTTTC
>LR140283.1:0-17910 GCA_900659605.1 Tisbe holothuriae | reverse complement strand
AAGAGAGCCTTCCCATTCTACCTCTACAACATTCTTGATTCTACCTACTATATAGTAGATGCTGAAAGACTGGGAGTTCTTTCCCGGCAAAAAATCCATTGTTTTAACAACTTCTTATGCTCATCACTGTTTAATTTCGCCTCATATATGAGTTTTATGTAGCAAAGTTCTTATGTAGTGCGGAATTCCGGTAATTCCGGAATTGAGGCTGCTCAATTCCAATTCCGATAATTCTCGATTCCGGAATTGACTTAACACCCCTACATGAACCCAACTAACTAATACTATAGTAGCTGATAATGCTCTCCACAGTGTCATAAGGCGAACTACTTGAATTCGGCAATATTATCCGTCCCCTCTGGTCATTGCTCGTTGAAGCGCTACTCAGCGTTTTAGAAAGTCTTTTTTTCTCAATCCTCTTCCAGCAGCCGTCGGAATTTACGACTCCTCGTTTTTCCTTCTTCTCTTTTTTCACTCCCAAGGGACTCTCAAGAAAACGGGAAATCTGCGTTTTCCCGTCATCGCTTTGACATCGTCATTGGGATTTTATCCAGCGTTTACAGTATTTTAATAGCTGGTTTTAACAAAATGGCAGCCCTGAATTCGGGCTCGTCAACAGCTTTTATTGATGTGCTTACTTCTCGAGGGCAAATGTGCTGATAAAGGTACAATTATAGCCTCTCATTAGACCAGAGATTAGGCAAAAATAGCACGAAGAAAGCAAGACACGTACTCAGGAGAAAGAAGAAGAAGGGGAGAGTTTATGATGGGAACTGGAGGAGGGAGAAAAACTTTCAGGAAATTTAACCCAGATTTCTTCTTCTCATCTCTCGCCCCAATGCCATCATTTATTCTTCTGCTTGTCCGGTTCTGTGCTCCCGGCTGAGATGGAGGGAAAAAGTTATTTATATTTTTGTATGGACATTCAGCAGTTCTTCAACGTTCTTTCTTTCTTTCTTCTACTCAAGGATACATAAATTCCGGCCGATATCATTAGAATGGCAGTTTCGCTATTAAAATCCAGCTGAGACCCACTTTTCGAGCAGTCAGGGCAGATGTTATTAATTATTATTGCTGCTGTCGTGGTGGGGTTTAGGGAAGAGGAAGAAGTTGGGCGGGATTTATGTCCCTTGAATATGAGTTAGGTTTTAATGGACTTGGAAAACAGGCAGGAGAAGTGGCTAAGGCACTAATGCAAGGGTATTAAAGACAATTGAGTATAAACAGTATTTACTGTGTCTAAATGAGAAGCTAATCTATATATGTAAACACTTATTGTGCCTGGGGTTCACTGAATATTTGATACACAGGTGCTCATTAGTAATCAGGGACTGAATTATTTTCATAGCATCTATTTAATATTTTAATTTAGTCGACTTACATCTAACTTTGAGCGTCATCTCCGTGCTGACGTTCGCCCCGACGCCATTGCTCGCCTCGCACTCATACACGCCCGCGTGGTGCCGCGTCACCCCAGCCATGGTCAGCGTGCTGCCCGCGTCGGTCACGCGCGCGCCCGCAGGCAGCCGGTCATTCCGCTTACGCCAGGCGATGGCGGGCGCGGGGTTGCCGCTGGCCTTGCACCGCAGTGCGACGGTGGTGCCCGCGCGCACGTTGACATCAGCCAGGGTTGGGTCGACATCGAGCCTCGGTGGGACTGGAATGAGAAAGAAAATGTTAAAAAGGTGGCGCCACACTCAGCCAATTATCTGATATCCATCTGCGTTTGGAAACGACGGCAATAAAGAGTGAAAAAGGGTTCTCGAATCTTAGATTTTCTTCTTTTTTCTATGAGCACTCAGGATATATGAATAGAAGTGAGGAGGAAACCCATTTGAAGTGAAATAAATCACTTTCTCTCTCTCACTATGCAACGGTGGCAAATAAATGCTGATCGATTAGATTGTCTAAAAGCCCGATATTTTATCCGAGTACAATTGTAATCGGAGACTTTTTTCATTCCAGGAAAACGCGTGGTTTTGAAATTGTCGCCGACAGACGTATTTTGGACAAAAAAGTTGTCCCAAGAGAGAAGGGATCGGTTTTCAAAACTGACCTTCGTCGTGATGAAGGATTCTTGGAAAGGCGATCCCAGGATTATATTTCCCGACGGATATCATTGGCTGCTATGAATGAAGGTAAAAGCCTAATTTCGGTCGAACATTTAATTCGGTAATTAGCTCCAGGGGATTCCATAGTCTAGTACGGCATCTGAAGCACTTTCAAAGGCAAAATCCTTTTCAAAATTATGGCTTAAAAGCATCCCTAAAATTGCATCCAAATCCATTAGTGCTGTACTTTTAAACACACTTTGCAGACCAAAAACTTAGTTTTAAAAGCTTGCTTCCGACTTGGCAGCAAAAGTTTTCTTCCCGATTGTTCTGAATAATGTCCTTTTATTGACCATTGACTCTCGATTTCTTTATTTTCTTCCACTCTTGGCAAGAATCGCGATATTGCTCGGAAAGAAAACATTTTACATCGTATGAGTGAAATGGGAGTTCTCTGTTTTCTGCTGAGACTGCAAAGCCATCTTTTTGCCATTTATGACCGTTTTTATGACGCAAAACGGTTTTGTATGGATATTATTCTTTTAAAACAAGGTAGAGGAGGACAGCGAACGCAGTTGTAGTAGTGTAGAGTATGCATAAAACTCATGCGTCTTTGCTTATGTTCTCCAATATATCTCAGATATCAGTATTTTCTGGCCGACGTTTCAGCAAAAAATAATACAGCAATAAAATGCTGCCTTTTTCCTCCTCCTGCAAATAGTGACTTCTTCTTCCCACTCTTCTATTCTTGGCTTGCAAGGCCCCAGTTTTTGCAAAAAGAACAATAATAATCAAGAGCCCTCTTTTCCTTCTTCTTCTCTTCAAGCCCTCAAGCAAGGGCAATGTGCAATAACGCCGAAACTGCCTCTAATACCCCTTGATCCATGCAGATATTCATTCGGCAATATTACCCGACCTCTTTGATACGATAAAGTTTTATACTATGTATGAGTGCAAGTATCATTACCAAACAAAAGTACAAACAAACTTCTTTGTATAAACATTTGAAAGTGAAGACATTGGAAGCGAATATCATTATTATCGTTTTAGATGACTTCTGCCCGACAACTACCGCCGACTTTTCCAAAATTAGCCCAGCGCGTCCAATTGTTCGCTTTTCCCTCTCTTCAGTTTCCGCTGTCGGGATTTGCACCGAAGTAGTTTCTTTGAATGACTGTAATTATGCTTTCTTTTCTTCCCTTTTTGCAGAAAACGACCAGGGCACAGTAGTGTCAACTATAAAATAGCGTAATGTTCATTACATATTAAATCCAATGAGACTTATTCAGTGAGTGCATAAATATCTTATTTTATTGCATTTATTCCGTTCAGAACCCACAGTGGCACAAAAAGGCTTTCACCAGAGCGACAATTTTAATCGGAATGGCTTGTATTTTTGCTTCTTCTTCTTCTTTCATTCCCTTCTCTTTTGCCGATGCATGTATGACCATTTTAAAAAGATTTAAACTCTTCTGTCCTCTTTTTTGGCTAATGGCTTTCTACACACTGACTTTTGTGTGTATGTGTGGGCTACACTTTTATGCAAAAGGCCTTTTTTACTCCTTTTATAGCCGTGTTTTAAAGCCCGAATAATGAAACTTTCTTTCAGTGCCAAAGTGTATCTGGTAGAATCGGTCTTTAGAATTATTACCGTGGAAAAAACTTTTTTGTCAAACCCTAAAAGCTTTACAAATGTACTTCTAATGCATGTTCAATAATCATACAAATGTATTTTGTTGTAAAAGCATGTTTATTTACAGTACAAATTCGACCCAAAAACGAGAGCAAAAAACGCCGACCTTGCAAAAGTGGGACAAATTCCACCGTTTTTGCGCCTCTTTTTTCAACCCCAAACTTGATCCCATTTTCGAATCCCCTTTTTTGGTCACTTCACTGCATTGCACACGTACGCGATAAAACGGCGACAGCGAATTTTTATCCCTTTGAATGTTAATTTCTTCTCAGCTAGTAACAATTTGTATTCAGAAGTGCGTTTTAAGCTCCCAGCACGCGATTCCGTTTGTGTTTTTCTCCTCCAGTGTCGATAATAGAATAAGGAAGTGGGTGCGTGTTGATTTTATGCTGTTATTATGAGAATTGGAGGGCAGAACATGAATATTGAATGAACTTTTAAAGTCATATGTTATTAATATATGCGCTATATGCTGTATAGCAATACGATACAGCTAATAACAATGCATTTTCCTTAAAGTCCCAAGAGAGTTCTTATTTTCTGTCATGTTCTTTGTTGCATGAACAAAAAAACGGAAAACACACCCGACATTATTTTGCATGGAGATAAGAACACAATATTATCTTTAATGTCGGCACAATTCTTTTATGGCGGATGTTATATTTTGCCCATTATATTTTGCAAGTCACCCTGGCGCTGGAATGTTAAAAAGTTGGAAGGATATTATGAAGAAGATTTTGTTCTTGCAAGTTTTAAGTTCTAATTTTATAGATGTCATGTTGTCAACTTTAAAGCGAATAGTAACTTTTATAGTTTCATTATTTTGTTTTGCTTTCTTTATTAGTAAAAAAGCAGAATACACAACTTTATTGTTAAAGTGTACTTGTTTAAATGTCAATTAGTTCATCTAGAGAATTCCCCCTCTCTTCTACAAGCTTCGGGGAATAGGGGAATTGAAGCAAGGCATTTACAAAATTTCGTCATATAAAAGTTTCATTATCGCCGAAAGTACACGTTTCAATTTGAAAATGTTAGTATTTTTATGAAAAGGGTGAATTACTGTAAATCCGCTCTGCCCGCACTTTTTCTCCAACCTTCCTTTGTATTTTCAATCCTGAAGTCTTTGTCACGTAAAAGAGAGTCACAGTGGGTTCCATTATAAGTTTTAAATAAAAGGCCAAAATTGATACATGTAAAACGTTCTAGTGTATACACAATGAATAGTCCTTGAAATCTTCTCATTCCAAACCAATGTGCAACGCAAAAAAACTTTTCATATTTCGTCTCCTCCCTCTTGAAAATACATCACGAAAGGTGTTTTATATCCTCTTGCCGAATATTATTCACGTTTTTCGCCCTAATTGCTTTTTAATTTGCAGCACACAATTGTTTATTTAGCGCTCGCGCGTTCTACTACCGTCAACATATTGATCTAACTAGAGGGGAAATGAAGTCACGCTGTTTAAACCTGTTGGGTTTCATATTTCTGGGAAAGTGTCGAACATTGTGTTGCACTGTTGATGACTCATGTCTTTTCACAGGTTTAAGAGCATTTAGATTAATTAATTAATTAATTAATTAATTAATTAATTAATTAATTAATTAATTAATTAGTTAATTTTAGGGGCTCATTTTCAATACTTTATTCCATTTAAAAAGTGTTTTTCCTTAATGAAAACGAGATTTTATTAGTCCTGGCGATTAAAAGTCTGTGAGTCTGCTAGCTGTATTAATATGATTTGTTTGATTTTATATGTGATAGGACGGCGGACGGCTCACCTAATTAATGAACAGGTCAATCAAAATGATACCTTAAAGGGCATATTTAAATATAACGTATTCTCATATTGTTTTAAATGTCTTCTTCTAAGAATACCCTTTTTAAAACAATCTAGTCAAAACTTTGCATGATACAGACTATAAATTAATAAAGACGAAGGCAGCTCTAATGCTTAATATACATTAAATAGTTCACATTTGAAACAAAAAAGTTTCTCACCGCAGTGCCCTCATATATAGACTTAATACTGGATAGAAGTATGTTTATACACTTATTAATATCCCAGTTATCTGTAGTAGAATATTATAACTAATAACTCACCTAAAACTTCCACCTTATGCGTAATCCCAATCGGATACTCTGAATCCGCCTCAATCTCACACGTATAATCCCCGCCGTCCTCAACCCCAACAGACAGGACCCGCAGGTCAGTGCCCCGCAGCTTGACCCGCTCATCCCGCTTCACCATAATATCCCCGGCAGTCAGGACCCGGCTGCCCTTCTTCCAGATGAGCACCATGGGGCCGAGGTCCTTGACCTGGCAGGGCAGCAGGAGGGTGTCCCCGACCTCTGCGCGGAAGACCTGCGCCTCAGAGAGCATCTTGGGCTGGGGCACTGTTGGGTCCAGTGGGGGAAGGAAGCTGTACGGCTGACCTGAAAATATAATGCAAAATTTGAGTTTTTGTTGCAATTTTTAAGGCGTCAACAGCTGCAGAGAAATGGCTGCAAATCATTATTCAGTCTTTTGCAGCTGCGTTATTTGTTATTCTCCCGAGACAAAAAGAGAGTGCGGTTGACTTTAAGCCACTTTTTGCACTCTTTGAACTCGACAATGGCCGGAGATAAAGAAGATGTAAATGTAAACAAATGCATTTTTCTACTCTGCCAACATATGGCTCTGAAGGGTTTTATTTAAACCCTCTTTTGTTCTCTTCATTCTGGCACTTGATTTGCTCCCCCATGTGAAGAAGATAATAGTGGAAATGCAATTTCACCTTGAAAGAGATTGGTTACCATGCTGAGCTCTTATTCAATTAAACTGTCCCTTCCATGTCAGGCATGGAGTAAGTCTTAATGATGTTCCACCACAGAATTAAGACCCTTTCACGCATTCACTATGACTGCAGGGATGCCATTTTGTACTGAGCAACATGCAAAATAGAAAGAAACTTAAACGAAGGTGGCATCCCTGGTGTTATTTATTACCACTTAATATAGGAAAGTATGTACAGTGGCATCCCTGTATTAGTATTAAAGCCACTGCAGTTCTCATTGTTGCAAAAGCTCTCTGTTGCTGCAGTTGATGAAGAAGAGAGCAAAAGGGGCCTCAGGAAAAAAGAAGAAGAGCGGGCCTTATTAATATTAAGTTGTATCAACGGAGCCTTTTTCTGTCGTCAGTACTTGTGCCGTATGCATGGTCTATGTGGCCCTTTGGCGAAATTATATTCTCTGTGAGAGAGAAGGGAAAAGTCGGATTCTTTTATATTCTTTTGGTAGAGTTCTTGGATTAAGAGCTGAGCTCATTTCCAGATGCCCTTTTTTCTCCCGTCTGGAAGGAAATATTCAATTGAAAAAGAAAAAGGAGAACAAGATCAAGAAATTGCATGTAGAAGGCCACTCTTTATACTCGACTGGCTGTAACCATAAAGCTGTCAAGAAGTATTAGAATTCGGAGAAAATACAGTCGATAGGGCTTGTTGTATGAAGAGAGCGTATAACCTTTAGTAAAATTGATCGATGAGTACAGCATGTTGCAAATTGAGTTATCATTTTATTTCGTATGTATTGTACTAGCTGTTGTATGTACAGATATGTGCAGGCCTAGCTAGCTAACTGACGGGCAAATATAATTCGATTTCCAATTTAACTCAAAATGTGAAAATTTGATTTTCTGCTCAGCATATTTCTTCCGTCTGTAAAACCCTCTTTTCAGCAAACTTCTCATTCTTCTATAAATGATTTCCACTTCACAAAAACGATCATCCAACAAGCTTTGGAAATACACAAGTTTTCGTTGCCTATTGTGTGTATAACTCCCTTCCCAGACTCACAAGTCTATATTTTGAAAAAGCAGCACAATTTTGTCTCTCTTGAAAAACGTCAATTGCAGAGCTGGAGAGAAGTCTCAAAGGAGGGACTATTTGGTATCATTTTCCACTTTGTCACTGTGCGAAAAATGAATATTTCTTCAAATGTATACACAGAACGGTTGCTGAGATAAAGGCATCCTCTCAATAGAGATTGCAAAAAAGGGGGAAAATATTTACTCTTCTCGCAAAAATCAACTTTCGCCGAGGCCTGTCATCGTGGAGAAGAAAGAAAGAAGCTTTTATTTCAAATACATCCTGAGTTGGATGTAAGAGAAGGGCTGACATTTTCTAAAACAATACGAAAAATGCTGTCTCAGTTAATACATTTATTATTGGATAATATTAAACATGAGAATATTTACAGTCATGATAGAGTTTGATGCCAATATGAGTGCAATAAAATGCATGGCATCCCCAAATCACTTTACCTCAATCTTTTCTTTCCCCGTTTTCTTTGTAGCGTTCCGTCTTTCTCGTCTTCTTTGACTTATTTTTTGCGCCTCAGCCTCAGTCTCAGTCTCTCTTTTTTCTCCTCCTCCAGTAGCAGAGATTGAGTGGTGTAAAAAGTGAAAGAAGCATAATAGAACGAGGAGGAGAATAGCCCGCTGCAGCTCAAAATATTGATCAAAAATGATCGTTAGCAGAATATCAACGCGCGAGTAGTCATCCTTGTTTTTGACACCTTCCTTACGGAATCATTCAGGCAGATAGTAGTTTTCTTAGCTAGTTGGGCCATTCTCCATGTGGAGACGTACTCCATTCCCTCAGAGCAAGCCATGACTTTTAATGGTAACGTCTTCTTTAGACTTGTTGGCCTGATGCCACAAGGGATGACACTTTGCAATGAATAGTGTTGAATATATTCGTAGAAATCAATGAATTTGTCCATAAAGCATATTTAAACTGGCATCCCTACTGTCCTACAACCGATGTCATAAGGGATGCCACTTTTAAATGACTGAAATTATCTTTTAGGTACAAATAATTGATGTTCTCCATGCAAAATGTTGAAAGTGGCATCCCTTTAACCCTGCCACTCCTCACAAAAACTGATGTCCGCAATATTATTATAAAGAATGGGACGACGGAGGAGAAGAGTCTTGGAACGAGCGAAAGCTCTCTGGGGAGGAGATCCACCATGAAAGAAAAAGCGTTTACATCCTATTGAAAAAACGGGCTCAGTTTTCAAGCCTTTCTTATTTATTAGTATCAAGGGCCATTATTATTTTTCGGCCAAGCAGAAGTTATGACCACCCCTTATTGCACTTTTAATAATCCTACTATTTTATATCCGGAAAGTAAAAAAGAGGGGAAATGGATGACAAACAGTAAATCAGGGATGCCAATACTTTCACTATAGGTAGCTTTCATTGTCCTCATTTTGGCATCCCTGACAATATATGACCAAATACAGAGTCCATTTTTCGCTAATGTCACCCTCGGACCGACAACTAATAGCTTCCTTGGTTCAATACACACAGACTTTAACCCTTTAACTTTCAGCATTGTCAATGTTTGAAAAAGCTTTTCTCTTCTCCATGCCTCCGCCGCTAAGCGAGGTCTATCCATCATATTCATACGTTGAAAGGCCTCGATGGATGCAAAAAATCAGGTATTGAAAAATGAAGCGCCTTTGATGTTACTTTTCCCCGAGATTTCTTCAAAACAACACGATGGTGGGGAAATGGCGCTGAATATCATGAATGACTTTTGAGGAAACCACCGATGAATATTTGTGCTGTATTCTCACACATTTGGCCTAGTTTTTTTTGCAAGGAGGACTAATCAACTCTCTTCTTAAGATGATTGCAGAAAATAAGAGTGTTCTGTTTTCCCTTTCAGTTGGGGATTATATCAGAAAAGAAGAGGTAATCTAACGTAATAATGATCACGGTATAGCTGCTGCTTTCTGCACAAAAATGGGAGCAATGAGTTTTGCAGGGTTGCCAGATTAGTGAGAACAATATGTGGCAACACACAAAATGGGGTTTCTACAAAGATAGGCTTTCATAACTTTACCATAATAAGATTAAAATGTAGCTGGAATATATCATCAACCCTCTAAGCCATTATTCTTGTCCCCTCTGTACACACAACGTACAATCCTGCCACTCTTAGGCCTCGGAGCATTTTCTTACACAACTCTTACTCACATGACATTTTCTTCTTCTACCCTTGAAGCAAGAGCTCTGCTTTACATTCTCTCTCCAGAAGACGAAGTGTCTCCATTCTTTGCCCAATTCAATTGTATTCTCCATTCAAGGGCAGCAGGAGTCTGAGTGCCCAATGAAACAAGGGTCTAAAATTGTTTAATGCACTCACATATACTATCTTTGTAAAGCTTTGACTTTAACACCGAGTTTCGTTGGGTAGTACCACATGTACTGAGGCGACAGCTAGAGCCATCCCTTTTCTGAATAACGCCCATTTTTGCCCTTTCTTTTCTTCGTCCTCTAACCTCAAAAAAACTTTTTACATGTATTTTAGACTTTCACTTCCGCCCCTTTCTGAAAAGTATGTACTTCTGAAGATGTACACACACCCAAACTAGAGGGAAAATATAACCAAGGCTTCTTTGCATATTTGCTTTAAAAAGGATATCCGGCGCTTTATGTGGAAAAATATTGGATAGTACAGATTCTCCGCAGGTCTTTGATAACATTATGAATTGTGAACTGTACTGCATCAAGCAGAAAACCAGGAAAAACAAGTCTTTAACCTAATCCTTAATTGTGTTTGCTCTTGCAACATTATTTCGTTGCAACTCATACAAAACTTCTTCAACTCGGCCACAGAGACGGTTAATCCAAAAATCCACTAGCCGAAATATGAAAAGTCATTTTATGTTGAAAGTACAGCTCGGGAATGGTCTTCATTTTTCCTCCTCTAAACCCGTAATTCTTCGTTTTTGTGTTGCAGCAGCACAACAAGCAAAAGCTTTTTGGGATGGGAAAAAGTCGAAAAAGGCTTATACGCCTCGAAGGCCCCTGTTCTCTCTGTCTCCTTCTGAATGATGATGTAGGCTCTAATTCTCTTCTGACTGGAAAGAAGAATGAAAAAGCAAAGCAATCAGAGAGAAAGCAACACCAAACACATAAAAAACGGTCAGCGATATAATGGCAAAAATGGAAATAATGATGTTGCTGGGCGGTGTTCGCAAAGAGTCTCTATTGTTGATGCATACCAGAAGTAGGAGGAGAGAGACTTAGCAGACAAATGATCAGGGTTGCCATGATACCTGAGCATTTATTCCACAACAGACGCATATAATGGCATCCCTTGTAACAAACAAGCATTTGCGCGTTTCTCACAATTTTTCACTTTCATCTTTAGGCGCCTCAGCGGGATATTGAACAAGAATGCTGGAAAATACACAGAAGTGGGAGGTTCTCCTTCCTCCTTGTCGGCCTGTCAGTCTATCGGGGTATGCGTTATGCGAGGAGCGGAGTTGTAAAACATATCCTTGAAGTGCCATAGACGGGTTGAGGGGTTAGACTAATCGAGGAGGAAAGCATAAAGTTTTCCTCCTCCTCCTCTTGATTTCCTTCCCAAGGTATGATAGAAAAGTTAAACCGATCATCATCAGTGTACGCACATTGGGGCTTAAAACGTTTTTGAGGAGGCCTCATTTGTACAAGTGAAAGCGGATCGGCAGAGGGTTGCCATTTAGTTAACTGATACTGGTTAGTTAAGTTCTGGCATCCCTGTTAAGGCCTTTTGGTCTGAAAAGATCATCAACATTCTTCCAGGAAAGGGAAAACAAGAGAGAGCGGATGTAATGATCTTCAGTGATCTTCACCGATAAAAAAGGAAATTGACCTTCATTCCGCTGCAATGGCTGGCTGTATTCTACAAATTGTTTTGAAATAGGCCCCTCTGCTGAGCTGCAAAATTACTTCTCATATGTTGTAATAAGTGGACATATTTTGTACGTTGATGTTATGAAAGATAATGCTGTTTATTTGTTTATCCCGGTTGACTGACGTTGAGAGAAGGAGGACATGTTATAATGCCTCATGAAGCAAATAAACTGTACAGGGCACATCTTTAGGCATGGAAACCATCGTTAATATGACCGCGTGGTGTACCCTGTCCAGAAACTGTCAAACGGTATGAGTATGAGTAGGAGAGAGCTGTAGAAGACAAGAGTGTCGTCTTGAGATAGTGAGAAAACGAGCTGACGATTCCCAAGTGTACTCCAAAGAGAGAGATTGAGACCTCAGCCAAGGGACTCTTTTGGGCTTCTGAGAAGGAGGCACAAAGCCAGCTGATGGTCTTCTAGAAGCTGCTACTGCCTAGGCTATGTCAAAGAATGTCCCTTTTATGGTCGGATGCGCAAAGCGCAAAAAAGACAGTTGCTCTAGTAAGGGAGACTGGTTGCTTCAGCTGGGTGTGTAGAGTGTTCTACGCTCTGTGCGGTTGTATTCGACCCACAGGAGCCTCTGTAAAGCTTCTTCTAGGAAAAAGCAAACATAGATGTCAGGTGGTTCTGTTTTTGCATGATACGTTCTGGGTGCGCGTCTATGTTCCCAGTGCGGTTTCTGTTTGTGAGAGATAGTCGCAAGAATCAAGGATGAATCAGAAGAAGCTGAAAAGGCCTTTTCACTGTTTGTTTTCCTAGTGCAGTCAACGGTACATTGGGAACACAAAGACGTGTAATCGAGTAGCAGACTCACTCACCCAAAAGGTTTTGTTATGCTCATTCCGCTTTACGATGATGGTATTATTAACAGCATGTCGTAACATGCATTTCTGAAGAATGAGTTAGTCCACTCAAATGTTATTTCATTTTGACCAATAAATCCTCTCCCAGGAAAAGACAATACACGGTAAAACCTCGAATGCACTTCTCTTTATGTCGATACGACCGTTATATACGACCAATCGAACCCTTTTATGTCCACAATACAGTAACAGTCATCCCATAGATCAACTTTAACATTAGAACGACCAGTTGCAGCAATATGCAGAATGTCATTTTCCTCGGAATTATTACCCACAGACAAAACAGCTACATTGTCTGGACAATAGACAGCAACAACAACAGCAGCAGCAAGAGTTTTAGTTGGCTATTGCAAGTTAGTCCGTTATGTACTTCCTCTGTGCGAGTTTTTATGACCAAAGGACGACGGGAATGGCCCCCAAAGAATAAACTTTCCTCACACATTGTAAAAAGGAGCTCTCACAAAACGCCTGTCATAAAGAAGAAGAAGAAGACAAAAGGGGAATTCCTCGAAAAGACGTTTTTCACTCCATTCATATTCAACGATTTTTCAAGGAAACTTTCCGTTTTCTGAGATCAGTGCACTTTTGCGTCAATTGCAGATCTGACGGTTGAATTGTCAACATATCAAGAATAATAGGGAGGAGAAGAAGGAAGAAGTTGAGTGAAAAGTTGGGGGTGTCAGATTCTGTGAGAAATCGGGATGTACTATATTCAAATGGGCATATTTAGACAACTTTGTGCATATAGTATATGGAAATTTACATTGCAATCCCGGTTAGTTACAATTCAATGAATAATTTGCATTTAATGCCTTAATTGGGAAGTTTGTGCATGGCTTAATATTTGCATTTACGTTTACATTACTCGTTGTACTTCATTCAACGTTTATTATGTATTCTGTATGGTGAAAATGGAAAATTAGTTAATACTGTCAGAAACCGCAAGGCAAGCTGCCTTCATTTTCCAAAACTGATTTAAAATTCCGTAACGACGCAAAAAGTGGGATAAAATTTAGAATGCAGACAGCGATCGACAGCAGTAGCAGGAGTTGGGAAAATTTAACCTTTTATGCAATATGCATACGACGCTGGGAGCAAATTTAAGCACAAAAAGCTACTAGTCTATTATAATCTAAGAAACTCTTGTTATACATCACAGTACAGCTAATTAAGGAAATCCTTAACAAAGTACAATCTGGAGATCAATTCAATAACTTTTAATTAATTCGCCACTTTCACGATATCATTTTTATCATCCCATAAAACGTAGTCTAAAAAGTTTTTAAATGCGGCCAAGCATTAAAAATCCCGGACGGAGAGAAGGAAGCACGACTGCAGATATATCACAACAAAATTCATTCAAACAGGGTTGCCATTTTGAACATTTATCGCGTCTATTACATAGTAAATTATGTATTCAAGCAGTGAAATTCATAACTGAATGACATCCCTAAAGTAGCAAATCCCAGCATGACTGATGGCCTCAGCTCTCCCATTCCTCCACAGAGGAATCTCATCTAGATAAATAATATCGAGAAAAAGTGGCCGAGTAGTTTGTTGTTTTTCTAGTAGGCCTTGAAATAAATATGCGAAGCTGTGAGAGAGAGCGAAGAAAGGCGGAAGAAGAAGAAGATCCATCAATGGACAGATGTTCAGAATATGGTTTAAAACGATGCTGAAAATCGAACATGCTCTCTTTAAATAAACGAGCTAGATAACCATCCTAGAACATTAGGAAGCAGCCAAGGTCGAATGTACAGATGATCTCTCCATTAGTATCGGCAGCTGAAACCGGAATTGTAGACAGAGGGGGCAACAAGGTTGATTATTATATATATTCAGAAAGTGTGAGAATCAGGTTTCTTAAATACTCCCATACTTTCACAGAGATCCTTCCGTGAGATAGCCGTCTTGTATTGGAAACAGGAAACGTTGTGTATCTTGATCCGATATGACATGGAGTAGTATAATGATAATAATACTACTGCTGCCAATTTCCAATGTTGTGATCTTATACCGTTATTATGATAAAGGCCAAAAGCAGAGTCTCGTTCAATATCGGAACTGCTTTCGCTGTTGAAAAATGTTTATAGGAGCGTGTTTTCTTGTTTGAAAAAGGGGCCCTTTGAGAATGTTTGGTAGAGGGAGGAAAAGGCCTTTTTCTAGATGAATGTCGAAGTAATGCAGCTGAAAAAGGCATTATTTTTAACAATCTTGATCTGGGGGCAAAACAAGAGCTTGCATATTGGTTTAATGTACGTAAGAGTACTTGGAAAGAATAATTTGATTCCAACGAAAACGATGCTATATTCAGTCTTAAACAATGAATTTAAATGCAATAAATCAGTTCTTACAATTCCATTTACTCTGGATCATGTAACGGATTTGCAATATAAAAGGAAGCCAGACGGGGTCTTGCAAGGCTTCGCAGTCTCTAAATTCTTCCGGTTTGAAACCAGGTAAAATGCAATTTCAATCGGTCGCATGATAAAACCTCGTCAATTTTAGATTTCCCAAACAATAATAAATGCTGAGTGAGTGTCTGAACAATCGAGATTGTACTCCTGGGAGGAGAAAAAGAAATGGGAAAAACGATTACAATATCGGCAAAAACGCGTTTCCGTTTTGTATTGGAAATCATTTTATATCCACTGCTGCACCGTAAGTTTTTCGCTTTAAGAACCCTTTTTAAGGCAATTTCATGCACTATGCGTGATATTTTCCATAGAACTGCAACGAAGCCATAATGAGGCTGTAAAATTAGCGGCACGGACGGAGGAGAATTTATGTCTTTTATTATTATGCAAAACACTTTCAAGGTTACTACTATACGGTGGTAGGGAATAATAGAACGGCCTTTAACCCCTAGACGGTGTGTGTGCACTTTTTATACTCTTTTTGGTAGTTTTCAGACCGGCCAAAACACTGTGGACTATGGGATGTTATTTAGTATATTTCTCTTAAAAATTATTTTCGTCGTATTTCTCTATTTATATTTGAAATTAAGAGCAACCCATAGTGACCTGAGTAGCCATTTTCAACGTTATTCTACTCCATCCTTTTTCTTTCTCTACATCTCTCTCTTTTATATATTATATGAAATTATTATTCTCCCCGTGTGAGCTGCAGACTTGCATCGAGTAAAGCCTGAGCTGCTGCTCCCCACCGAGTTTTCGGACTGGTGTCCTTATTGTGTAACAACTCTATGGATGTGGGAACTGGAGGTGCAAATATGAAAGAAGTTTCTTCTGCTTTAACTCGTGTTTTCCTCTTTGTACTCCTCAGGGAGCTCAGTTCGAGTCCTCTTAAGGGAATAAATAACTTTAATACTTTGTAGAAGATTTTGCCTGATTGGAAGGGAAACGATACAGTGTTTTGTAAGATTTCTCCTTAATTAAATAATCCTTTTCCTGTTTATGCAAATAGTTTATATATGCATGTGTGAAAAGAGAGCATAAAAGGGTGTGTTTCAAAATACACCTTTATGAGAGCTCTTGTATTGCAGTAGCAACACAAACTCCTTCTTCTCTCAGACAGTTATGAATTATCGTGTCATTTTCATATCTAAACACTCAGAGATGAAGAAAGCAGGAGAAAATATCTCTCAAGTAGGAGATAAGAACATCAAGAGGTGTATGATATGATATGAGTGAAGAGGGTTTCTTGGTCTGATAAGAAGAAATGCACTTTAAAACAGTCTCAATGATGCAGTTAAGCTCTCTCAATTTCTCACATGCAACGTTAATCATGCTATTTCTTGTTGTTCAGGTAAATCCCCTTTTATCAGAGTAATTCATTCAGTGCGGCTTTTGTGTGTGGCATGCCTTTTGCTCTCCTCAGTGCAAATGCATGCAAGGCCGAAGAAACACGATAGGGATCTAAATGGGAACTACCGAAAGCCAAGATCAAGACTGCTGCTACCAAAAGCCAGCGGTTACTATTCTTATAGGCGTACTTATACTCCGAGTACACAATCATACGTATAAAGAGAGGCCATAGGGGCTTTGCAGCCAATGATTATGGCCTTTCTGCCCTTTCTTGTGCATACTTGGGTCTCATTGTCAAATGGAATAAAAAGGGTATTATTATTGGACTATATAGTTTTTGTAGGCTGTAAAACCGTGGGTGGGTGGATGAAAAAATGCATCGGATTTGCTCACAATATTGAATAGATTCGGGATCGAAAAAAAGGTTTCTTCCCTCTCTTTTTGTATGAATATTCAAACAGTCGAATTGGTTTTAATATTAAAGCAGGTGTCAGGAATTGGACCAAAATTCAATTTAAATAATTGAAATCGATTTAAGGACCCAAGGCCAACATATAATTTCCCCCTAAAATTTAAAAACAACTTAATAGAGTTTTACTGAGTCGTACTTACAATGCGACATAATTTCTTTTTTGTACAGAAATAACTTCTTTTGTGTCCCACTCAATGTTAGAGCATTGTGTGTTCTGAAAGGAGTTATTAGAGTCTTTCACAGCGGGCGATTTCCTCCTTCTTTATATCCTGCTATGATACTTTTGTGTATGTGCAATGTCAGTTGGAGTTAATGCTGCAAAATGGCAAATTAGAGGGATATAAATGGTCGGGGGAAAAGTTCCAGATTTGGTGGAAAAAAGGCTTGAAGAGATTTGTACTGTTGTTTTATTTTCAGGGGCAGAAATGTGGTTAATTGCCAGCCCTGTGGGCAAAAGTTGTTGTGAATATTATTATGAAAAGTAGCAATTACCACGGGCAAAAGAAGGGCTAATTAAAGCCTCTTTTTGCTTGCATGTCTACTGATGAGGGACGCTTTATGTAATATTTAACCTCTCTCAGAATACCTTCAGGTGTATGCGGCAAAATATATCCATGCAAAAGTACGCACATAACTTCAACTCTAAAAATCCAATATGCTGACAAATACATGATATCCAGGCTTAACACTCAGCAAAAGTAGAGCAGAGAAAGTTATCCTTGAGGAAACTATCGCTTTTTGCTCATCTGGTAAAACCGCACTGTCAGAAATGGAATTGAGCAGAGAGGAGAAAAGAAACCCTACTTCAACAACCATCTGTCATCATGCCCTTAAAGCTGAATGTATGATGATGTATGCGATAGCCAAATCCTTTGTCTACCTCGTTGCCAGACGAGATCGCCCGCACGAGAGTCCACGACATGCTCGCAACGCACACCGAGTGCACGCACTCAAGCGTCGCGAAGTCGTATCCGATGCACACCGTCGCATACCACACATTCGTGCACACACTCCATTGGATCCGACTCAAGACTACTGCCTGTCGACACTCGCAGTCCTGTCGCCATTAGTCATGCGAGGTCGTTAAGAGGATAACGATCCGAGGAAGGGTATAAAAGCCCGAGTCACCGGGGACTCAGTCTAGTCTCCGCGAGTCACCGCCAGTATCTAGCCTCTTCCATCCCACGCTTGAGCCTCCACTCTACTCGGGTTCCCCAGTCTAGGATCCTCCGGTCTCGAGACTGCCCGAGTCACCCTCCGGCAACATACGCGTTTCGACGCAAGAGAGAGAAAAGCACAACAGAAACAACAGGAACTTATTGTCCCCTTTTC
>LR140282.1:0-17949 GCA_900659605.1 Tisbe holothuriae | reverse complement strand
CATGTTTAAATACACTTTTTATGATTGCTACAGATAGATATGACCTTCAGCTTGCCCCATGAAATATTAGAGCCCTTCCAAAGTAACAAGCCCCGCAGGGCAAGGTGCCCTGAAGGGCTAGGGCAAGGAAAAAGTAAAAAAATTTATTTTATTTTTCGATCACTTTAGGACTGGTTTGGTTAGGAAAATGTTTAAAATGCCCTGCAGGGCCCCGCAGGGCTCGGAGCCCCGCAGGGCTAGGATCCCCGCAGGGCTTGGGCAAAGGACTAATTTTATATTTTATCACTGCACTGTCAGGTTAGGTTGGGTTAGGCAAAATTAGCCTTTAAATGTGTCAACTTTTTAGTCAGGGTTAAGGGTGCGTCTACATTAGCATAAAAAAAGAATATCTTCAGAATATCTTCCGAATATTTTCTTTTTTTCTTCCTCCTTTCTTCTACAGGAGGAAGATAATCCGAAGTTTCTTCTTTTCAAATAATAAAAAAGCGCAAGTTCACTTGTTTTTGCAAGCCAATGATTAAGGTAAGCCAGTTTTTGTGGTGTGGTTGTTTTCTTGACTACTAAGAAAGGCATAACAAATTGTGGAAGAAGGAATAAAAAAATATTCAGAATATCTTCCGAATATTTTCCGAATATTTTCCAAATATATTCTCCTTTCTTATGCTAGTGTAGACGCAGCCTAAGTGCTGAGCAGAGAAAATGAGGGTGATACAGTGGTTATATTTCAGAAATAAAAATATTATATTTTGAGCCCAATGTGATCAAAAAAGTCTATTCTTTCCGAGAATACCCTTAAATTTAAATATTTTTTTGGATTTTTATAGGATTTTTTGGCAATAGGACAATTACTAGAATCGCTCCCATAGATGTATCAACAATACTGTCTTTGCGTTGATACAACTTTGATGGACTAGTAACCCGCCTTAAAGCAGAATGGTTTAGTTTTTATATTAAAGAAAGAACCCGCCGAGAAAGAATTTTCATAAAACCGCTTTCTGTACTGTATCGAACAAACACTAAAGTACTGCATGCGGGTTTAATGTTGCTCGGCTGTGGTTTTAAGTCTCTTTTCCTGCACTAAAACCCCAACTGCACTAAATGAAAGTCTGCTTTTCCATTCTGTGGCTGCATGAGTAGGGAAATTTTGTATTACAGCATTTTTCATATCCTTTCTCGGCGGAAAGTTATATTTTTGCATATATTGTACTGAATTTATTTTATTAAAACTCAATTTATTTAACATGATGACCTTCCCTCCTAAGAAATAGGCACACCCATACATATTAATTAATTTTCTGGTTGAATATAAGAAATCTAGGTTCCTCAATACGTGTTATAATAATTACTTACATAAAGCAGGGAATGTTCAACAATACGGCAAATATCACCATAAACCATCCAGTCTTAGTGTGCTTAAAATGATAGCAACTGGAGTCACGAAAGTAGCCAGAAAAGCCTCTGAAAAAAAGATAATTTAATGGAAAAAAAAAAATTTTGTTTCCCCATTTGAGTGAATGCTTACCCAATATAGGACATTAACTTCAACCCCAGTCTAATAGGCCGCAATGGCGATTCCTGATTCACTCCTCTATGGGGCCGACCTTCTTCCATGATAGTACTCGGAGAACTTTGCTTGCATTTACGAGCAATAGAAGAACATGATTACATTTCGCTTTTTATTGCCCTATCATACGTGGGAAAATAAGGAGTACGCATCGAACCCAATTATCACCGATTAGTCTCAATTAACGGTCGTAAAAGAGTTGTAATAAGGTTGAATACTACTGAGAAAGGAACTTACTACATTAGCGTGAGACTGGTATTAAACACATTTGAAGGAGTATTAAGCATTCGTACAAGGCAAGGTTAATATAAGAGACAATGGTACAAGGTTATTAACTTTGCCGTTACAGTGGTTAGTCACTGTGTGCCGGCGTTCTGTAAAGAGATTAAGGCTATTAATGGGCATATTGGGAATTATAAGTTAATGGAGCGGTAAATTAAAAGCTGTAATACAGGGTGAATTATAAAGTGGTAAAATTTTACTTGTCTAATAAACACATTTTACACTTTACAGGCGTTAAATTGTTTTTATCAAAAATACAGGAAAGTATAATTTTATATATTAGTGCATAAGTATATTATTATCCCATTCCTTAGGGCAATTAAGGTTCTTTTTTAAATAGAGATCAGCATTATTTTTATGCAGTGAGAACTGTCCAACTGTCCAAAAACAAGGATGGCCTAGTTTTTTGGTTGTCCAAATTTAATTTATTAGGTACCTAACCTAGACCTACATTAAAATAGCCATACTAAACACCTTCAAATAACATTTAAAGGTACATTTTTTAGAGACGGCAAGACCTCATTTTACTCAAAACACTTGCGATTAGAGGCGTATAAAGAAGCTCTTAAGTTACTAATATCTCAGACATTCTCTGTACCAGACTGAGTGCGTAGCATCAAGAGGGATAACATTTGAACCTTTTAATCTTCCAGAAAGAAAGGCCTGAAAGGTAAGTTGGAAATATACAGAACACTACGATAACTATTAAATTTCATTCGAAAAAATACAATACAGCTGTAATAATACCAAAACTAAGATTCAGTTTTTAGTAGAGTGCACATGGTTTCACAGCGCAAAATATTATGCATAAATTAAGTAGAAGTAAGTCCCTGTTTGCCAGATTGGGGCTTTAAACTAAACTGAATATAGGGAAACAGACTTCCCAATCTTAACTCCATAGAGATTAAACCAGTGCTTTTTCTGATTAATATTATTATGCAAAACAATTTCAACATGATTACTTTCAATACTTTGCTTAAATACTTTCTATTACAGACCATGAGCTTCATTCAAGGCTTCACTATAGCTTTACTGCTGTTTATGCTTCTCTCAACTGATGCATCACCAGTGACGGACGAATCTTGCCCAAGTCCAATGGATGACTTCCCAGGCTTAGGTTGCGTACTATTTGGTCACAAACGAGATACATGGCAGAATGCAAAGCAATATTGTGAAGACCAAGGGATGGAATTGGTAATTATAAAAGTTGAGACTATCACTATAAAGTAATAATGTGTCTACTTTTTCAGATTGAGTTTCATTCCCTGTCAGACTTTGAACTGTTTGCTGACGTTCATCTATCCCGACGCACCCAAAATTGAAAGTTTTAGATTATTAAAGACACTGCCAAGTCAATAATGCCACAATATTGATATTAATATATTTAATATGGAAGTTAATTCTTACAACTTCAATTCGAACATAAAAATACCTACCTTAGAATGCCTACTAAATTAGATTTCAGACCTAAATGTCTACTTTAGAATTTACCAGGAATAACATTTAGATAATTAGCCAACTAAGAAGAACTTCTATAGACTAAGTGAGCCCGGAATATATTCCGAATGCAAATGTGCTTGGCAGTAAAGCCTCAATGCATTAAAAGCTTTTATGTTTAAAGGTAAGTGGCAGTTCAAACATATTATTTTAAAAGCTGAGTCTGCTGAGGCATTGACCACAGTGACTGCCACTAATTCTACGAATTCAAACTGTTTTAAAAGTTCTATAGCGTTCCTCATTGACTTGGTGGCATTTTTAATGATTCAGCTCCTCGCTTTGAACCACAATTTTTCTGGATTGGTCTATTGGGTGTGTATGGCTGCTATGATTATTACGAGTGGATATTATTGCTTCACTTGCTTTATACGGTATCATAACAGGTAATTAGTTATAATTAAAATTTGCTGGATATATAAAGTTCGGAGGGCCCAGCCACGTAGGCAGACCGGTTGGGGCTGAGTGTATCTCCCATTGAGTCAGGCAGTAGGCCTGAGTTTTGGAGGACAGAACTCAGCTCACTTCCAGGGATCCATTATTGTAAATTATTGGATTAATAACCAAATTTGCAAATTAAATTTGATTGCAAGTAAAAGTGCCCAGGCCAGAGCAATGGCCTTTTAAAGCTATTATGTAATTTCTTATTTGTTTATAACTTCAAGCCTTGAATTATAATACTAATACTGTACAAGTCCAACTTACGTGGTTAGACATAAAGTAACTCTTGTGTAAAAAGGTGTCCCTGGTCACCCTCCCTTTTTCTGTCTTAAACTGCTCTGAACTGAGTGGCAACTAGGGCAGCAGGAGCTCAGTTGATTGTCTCAGCAAGAGGAAAGGCATCAAAACATCTTTTGAAGTGGCTTGTGTCCTCGGAAACTCAGGCTCTTTGAGCCCAAACGGCGGGAAATTTGAAATCCCTCCATACTTTATGTATCAAGAGTATTTTAGGTGTCACCATATCAACTACTATACGTACAAACAGTTTAAGCAGTGTAACGGTAAATTTTATAAGATCTAGAAAAGTATGAATGCGCCAGCTCTCCTTTTTATGTCTTCTCATTCTCCAATTGTATTATTATTGTAATCCCGTTCTTTAATGGTGAAAATATGCCAAGGCCAGATTTGCAATTGGACGTGTACTTTGGCGACGCTTTGTTATGGTATCTGTGTAAATAAAGCTCAAACTGCTTTCCTGAAAATGGGGAGCAGCTTTTGCCACTTTACAGTACTATGAGATTAGTTTCTACTACACATCTACAAATCACTCATGGTCTGTATTCACACGCTTCGCTAAGTAGAAAATGCAACAACGTGGGATTAGTAATTGAAATATTATGCATGCAGCGAATAGCAATACAACCATTTAGTGAAAGTCTCACCCAATGTTGTCCTTGGATAAGAAACCGGTTTTCAGTCCTGATCGGTCTTGTTCAATCACGTTCAATCTTGAAAAAAGGGGATTAGGAAAGGAGTCAAGAGCGGCTTGCTTGCCAAGAGCAGAAATCGAGCTGGAGACGGATCGGGCTACAAACGAGTCAAAAGCAGAGGCAGAGGTAGTATGAATACGACTAAATATAGGATTGTGAGGCATATGACATTAAAAAGTCAGATTTTATGATATTTGTGGTAAAATGCTTGTAATGTGAAGTGTTTTGATAAAGGGAGGAATTGCACTTTGCACTTACTGATGCAAATATTGCAGAATCCAAGATTTTTTGTAACCTTCATTAAGCAGCAGATGCCGATCTCTCACTTCTCTGTAGCAATTATAAACGGAGTTATCTCGAGTATTTAACGGATATAATTGCAAATAAAAGTAGCTAAAAGTTGTATTCATCTTTGCAAAATCTTTGTGAGGAACAAAGTTTTCTTTTTCGCGATCTCCGCCTTCAATCTTGCAAAAAATGGAAGAGAAGATTTCCATTCTGATGCCAAGAAATCAATTGACACCGAAGAGAAGAAAAGAGGACGAGAATGAGGAGGAGGAGGAGGACGACGATGAAGGCAAAATATTATAGAGATATTGGAACATATGATGGAAGTAACTGTTATATCTTACCTCATAAAAGATGATAGATATATTGAAAGTAAGAACGTTTAAAACATGAATTATATTCAATTGTGCCATTTTTTGCACAACGTGACACTTCTATCTGGGCCTCTTTTTGCCTCTCCTGGCCTTTTCAGACCCGTTCGGCCTCCTTTCATTTTCCTTTCTTCTTCTTCGTCGTCTGGAGGAAGAATGACGAAGAAAAGAAAGAAAGTTTTGGAGGACAAAATAGAATCCATGTCAGTTGGAATCAGCGTAAGATCAATCGAGGATTAGCTCATGTCGTATTAGATTATAGGAGCTGAAAGAGTGTTTGCATCGACGTAAGAACATTTATGAATAATTATTTGGTCGAATTAAAGTTTGTAATTGATTTTATGAGGTGAAAATAGTGAAGTTATTTAGGTATGGGACTCTTCAACAGGAACTAGCAAATAGAGAGGGAAACGAGCGTTTCTTTAGTATTACCATGAAATGCTCGAATGTCATGGTATTACGTAGATCTCATCTAATATAGCTGAAATGGAATCTATTTTTTGGCTTATATAATGTAATAGTATGATGCATGCCAATAAAGCTAATCAAATCAAATATCTACAAGTATACAAAACTGCACTTCACTCCTGCTGTACAACATACTAAATTGATTCAGCAAAACATGAAAGGGGACTTTCTTCAAATATCGTTCTCTCCAGACTTGGTTCCGCTTCGTTAAACACGTGACAGTTATCGTAAGACAATATGCTCGATCGTGTTTTGTACTTGATAATATAAAATAAGGCGACTTAAAGCCTCCTGATCTTTAGAATTTTTAAATTAATTTGCTATAAATGTACAGGAAACATGTAGTAGTTTAATATAACATATGTAAATTTATTAAATTTAAATATTTTTATGTTACTTATATAACCTTTGAGAGGAAATTACTGAATTTAAGAATGATGTAATATCATTTTGTCGTCTCCAGTTCTTTCAATCAGTATTGAGTGTTTTTCGAAGATGTTTGCTGTACATTACAGAAGCCCTCTTGACCATTTTAAAGTCAAAAAGAGAACATAATAAAAAGGTGGTAGATTAAATGTCCTACGAAATACAACCAAACATATTTGATTGCATAAGTTTCTTCAAAATATAATACTGACCTTTGACTTTAAATGATACTTCCATTTATGCTACACATAAGGTCACTAGAACCCTCTAATGGATGGCCTATTTTGAACCCAATTTCCTGTGAAAATACTCGAGAAAAAAAAACTCAACTGGGACCTGTATAGACAGAATAGTGATAAGAAAAGGAGAGACTCTGAGGTCAAAAACACTACTATAGAACAAATTTAAACCGCCCTGTTTAATATAAATATAAGCTTTCTGACTTACTCATGTACAATGTGTATATGGTTTAATAGGTGTTCTTTAATGTAATTTAATATCATCTTTGCTCTATATTGGCACTGTAGGAAAGTGTCTCTTTCTCCTCTTTCCTGTCAATTTCCCTTTTCCTGTCCTTTTTCTAGCACTAAATAAGCCTTGAAAGAGAAAAAGAGGAAACCAGCCAGTTTTAAATTTATATTGAATCTGTCTAACGTGACCTTTTTCTGAGTCAGCTCACAGAAAGACTTTGTTAACTATATCAACAAGAAGTTTTAAGGTAGCAATAATGCTATAAAACAATAATAAAATGGTTCAATCTGTGTCATGAAAGAAATACATTGTCATTTTCACGTCTGTTAACGCATATTTTCTTTGCAATTGGAAATCTTCTCCTGTACACATTATATTCCCAAGGTAAAGTGTAGTCCTAATTTCCACAGTGAGAGTGTATTTTACAGGGTTGAAAGGGCGTCTGCGTTTCCCTCTAAACCTATTTTGTTCCCATATTATTTTACAGGGCACATAAAACTCCCTACAAATAATTCAGCTTGTAAAATATGCTTTCTACTATTTTAAATAGATCAGAAATATATATATTGACTCTTTTAACTAAATGTTTTGTAGGGTAACAAGTCCTAAATATGTATTCAGCAAGATAGATTAAGCTGCTGCTCCGACATACTTTCACAAAATCATCAGTCTAAAAATGCCACAACATTTTTTCCAACCCTGCCGGGACTCTGGGACCCAATGGCTCCTCATATTACCCCTAAAGCATACTTCAAGAAAGAAAAGCGAACATAACATCTAACCCAAAAAGTCCCCAATAACGTTTTACATTAGAGAAGACATTAAGTTGTTCAAAATGAGCATAAAACAAGGTTATCACAAACGTAGGTTCCATACCAAAATCACTCCTGAGTTTCCATCCATTTCCCAACTGAGCCTTGTTCTCTAGAGCTCTCATTTTACCCCCTAAAGCACATCCGCCATGTTTTCATATTCATGAAAAAGGAGCAGAAAGAAGGAGAAGGAGGGTGGCTGGAGTAATCTTACTGCTACATTTTGATTGGTGCATGTCTAGGACCTTAACATTTAAATTTCAATATATCTATTATATCAATATGTATTACTTTTTTACTCTCAAAGAAAAAAAGATATTTGAAAGAATGATTTCTCTTGTATTTTTGTGCTAGTTCAATTTATATCCTTTATTGCTGTCTTACCCCTTTCTTCCTTATTTCTGCTTCAAAAGCCTTTCTTTTGAGGGTGTTTTAGATTGTTTGGGGACGTTAAGGATCCAGACAATACGTCGTTTATTCTCTTTGTGCCATTATATATATATTTAAACAGACAACAGAACAAAGTCACTTTATAAGTAAGTAGAAGAGTTCAAAATGGAAAATGGAACATGTCAACTATGTTTACATCCCCCTCTTGAAATCGATCAGTCTGAGTAAGCAACTTAACTCCTTTTAATCCGCTCTTTTACTCTAGTACCAATAAAACTATACAGGTAGAATTATGTCCTTATTATAAATGTAAGCAACGGAGTAGTTTTAGAGAAGTTTCAACATAACATGAAGCCCCACTCTTTTTCCTAAATTAGAGCCTATCTTGTTTCCTTGGGTTCTCCAACTCTTTTTAGTCGTCGTCCTGCTTTTGAGCTTTCCCTTCTTCTTCTTCTTTTTCCTCCTCCTTGGCGTTGTTTGTCGTAAGCAGAGTGTGAAATGAGATGAGTGGAGAAGACAACCAGAGAGAAACCCAACGGGAATGTTTGAAAAGTTAAGAGTTAGGTTGAATTTTGAATAGTGTTTGACAGTATAGTGTATGTAAAAGTGTAAGTTGATGTGATTAGTAATAGTAATAATGTAAGATACACATGTTAGTCATTTGTAAAGTATTGATTAACATTAATTAATAAGTGACATCATACAACACTCATAAAATACATTCTATTATAATTAAGTTCCATATTTAGTGTTTCTAAATAGTTCAATAAAATTGAACTACATGTCCTCAAATATCTCGTTGGGAAAACGTGAGAAAAGAAGAAAATAGTCTTGGAAAAAGGGGAATCATGGATAAAGGGTTTCATAGTAGCAGGATATTAAGCTAACGGCCAATTGTTTGTTTAATTAAAGCCAGGGACTAATTCCACGGGAAAAAACTGGAAATATGTACGAACTTGCATAGTGTCAAGGCTATTTCTTGCAAATATCCTTGCGAACTAAGCATTTGATATGCAAATACCTAAGTATAAATGGATAATGTAATCGCTTAAGGAAACCCCGTTTTTGTCTGAACCCTTTGTACGCATTTTGCCGATCCATTTCTTCCAGTCGTATGCTAAGGAACCCTCTCTTTCTTTCTCTTCCTCATTCCTTTCATTTTTATATTATTACATCCAAAGGGGAGAGAAAAGACTTGGAATAGAAGAACAATTCGAAAAAATAAGTACTAACTGCAGTATCGTATTACCACATTGCATTGACAGTTTAATTAAATAGTTAACATGTATTTTGCAGCATAGTGCTTTTTCAGTTAATATTAAGAAATATATTATTGCTTAATGTTGTGTTCCATCATATCCACATTCATTTTTGCTCTTTGTTCGCATGTGAATATTCTCTTCTTTCTTCTTTTCTTTATTTGATATCCTACAACTACTTTTCATATTTCCTTCTCCCTGCCATATTGTAGTCAGAAAAGAGAGATTAGGAATAAGAGAATGAAAGGGTGTGCGCAAAAAAGATGTGTATTTTGGGACGGAAAATGGGGTTCGGTATGATTGTTAGCTATAGGGATGGGTTTTATGGGATATAGTTGGAATGGTACGTACGCCTAGTGCCACTACAAGTTACAGTTTACCATTAAAATACATGTATGCTGACTTTCGTTAAATTGTAGTAGATATTAACTAAAATACATCCTGTGAACTCTACAGATTGGACTTTTAATTAGACAAAAGCTTACCATCTCAATGTACCAGGAAGTCAAACAATCATATTATAGCGTAAGATCAAGAAACTTTCAAGTGTTCGTTCTCCCCTGTTTCCCCTCCTCTGTTATAATTAGTGAACTCTGTTCTCAGTTTCCTCAAGATCTGTGACAAGCTTAATTTCAACCCCTCCTAGAAATTAAAGGTTCTGCAGTGTCAAGAAAGCAAGCTTTACTGATATAGTCGAAGAAAATCAAAATCGTCAATTACTTTAATATTGCACAAGTTTAGGTACTAGATTTAGTATTAAAGTGAATTTATATATTTTTTCAAAATAATCCAGATTGCACAAAGAGCCCCCAAAAGTGAAATAGTCGTTCACAAATTTTCTGTTGACCCAGCTAAATTGCAACTTTTCTTATCTCTTTGTTAAACTTTGCATGTCAAGGCTTCCTCTTCACATCTCTCTGTGCATGCGCATAACAATACTCTGACAAGAGTCCACTTATCCTTGACTATATTATTCCATTGACATCAGCAGATTTCTTTTTAAGTTTCATTTGCTGTATTTAACTTGTAAAAAAGATAAAATAAACCATATAGTAGGGAATTTTTTGTTAAATCTGCAGCTATTATAAAAGTTGACTATAGCAGAATAATACACAATCTCTATAAATTCCATTACAATATTGTGGTCATATTGATTGAAGAACTTAATTAAAAATTAAACTATTTATGTCGTTCCAGAACGATTTAGTTATTTCTTCTGGACCAGAAGGCCACCACAAGATGGAGAGACGCAGAAAAAAAGAAAGAAAAATCTGTTGACAGAGCAGTCTCGGCAGCAACAGCAAAATAAAGGAAATTTCCCGCTCGATTTAACAAGTTTCTTTTAGCTGCTCCGTCTTCTTGCGGACGGGACCTCTTTGTCCTTTACTGCACAGTGGGTACATTTAAGCTTTATAACTTTGATGTTAGATTGTACATTTACTACAGATCTCAAAAGCACTGTCGATTGTGGAGAGGAAACCCCCTGAATTGGGCATGAAAAAGATAAAGAAGTGAAGGCCAGTGAACCTAAAATGCGTTTCTTTATTGTTTCGACAAGTCTGGGGAGTGTACGGTATTTTCCTGGTGTACCTGCTGATACAAATTACATTCAAGGTTCGTTCCTTTATACCGTCTTCTAATTATCATTTTTGCGTTACGATCTTGTCAATAATATTGAATAACTTATTGTACCTTACTATAACAGTGTTAATTAAATGTCACAGGGAATCCCCCTTAAGGTTGTATTCTTGCCTTTATGTAGTAAGGAATTTCTTATAAGAAAAGTACGTTCCAGAAACTCGAAAAATCACGGGCTTACTCTCAGGACTCTCAGTGAGAGTAAATATGTTCTCATCAAAATATCTGAGGAGCAAATATTGGAAATACTTGATAGAACGTATTGATTTTTTATCCCTGGAATTTGCATTTTCAGTATTGAATATTGGCTTCTTAATTAAAAGAATACTTTCCTTTGATATATGGATGTGTCACTCAAACAATCGCATGTATAATAAATAGGATTGTAGACACAATGATGTCCCTTATGACCTCCACATACTCATGTAGAGTGTAAAGACCCTGAAATATTTCCTCTGGGGTTCTTCCATCATTACTCCGAGGAATAATATCCTCCGTCTCCTCCTCAGCCTGTCTGAAGTGGATAAAGGAATAGAAAGCAAACCTCTTTCCTCAATAACAGATTGGAAATAAGGAGAGTTTTCCCATCGATTGATGATCGTCTCACATCTATGCAAAAATGAATCTGATTGTAAGACTCATATCAGGAATTTCTTCTCCGTACTTTCAATCTGTCTTATTAATTCATTTTTCCATTTGCACGCCTCGGTTCTACTATTCGCATAAACCTCCTCGTTCTCGAATAAATACACGTAAATCTTGTACAAAAGTTGTCATCCGCTGACTTTTGCATCTGAGAAAGAAATAAAGTCCTTTGATCTTGTCAAACAATCTTGACGGTTGTGAATACGGTGACTGGCTTTCAGTTGCTTAATCTTTGGAACGAGGGCCGAGGGGTGGATTGTATTAGACGGGGGGTGAATATTCACAGTTGCATCATATTTCGAATAATATATTACATGACTGAAGTTTATTATTATAAATGCACGAAAAGTCAATCAATTTTACCATAACTTACATTGCATGCATTGTTACAATAATATTGCCCTAGCCTCATATCACTGTGAATGCAGATTAGGGGAGAAGGGAGGGGGAGAAGGGGATATCTCCAAATAAGGGCATCAATAATAACAATACAGAAGTTTCTCCTAAACTGTATGTAAATGTGTTGTTCGGATGATGTCAGCATATTTTAGTACATATAGTTTATATGGCACATCGATTTTGATTGTTTTGTATGCTAGTTTAGAGGTGTATACGCGTTATTAAAAAGTTAAAGAAAACGTAAAATATTTATCAATCGGACACCTATCTCTTAATTTGCTTAAGTGGATTTTAAATACGGTTCCCTTCGTTAGAGCTCTCCTACACAGAAGGAAAGAGGAAAATATTCGGAAAATTTACCGGAAAACTTCTTCTTTCCTTCTCCAGCTAGGAAGGCGTGAGTGTGTGCTGGGGAGGAAGGAAAATGGTATGAAAGAGGAAAACTTCCTCTCTCACAAGAAGTTTTCTGGTAATTTTCCGGAAGTTTTCCGGAAAACTTCCTAATATTTTCCTTTTTCCTGCCCGTGTAGGAGAGCTCTTATGCTCTCCTGCCTGTCTCTTTGTCCGCCCTTTCCTATTAAACCGGTAAATACGCTTCTTGAAGGCTCAAAAATGAGATTTGCATTGGAAATGTTCTAGTTGTTTCGAGACCAATTGCGAGTCAGGCGGTCGAAATTGATTTGACATGATCTTGAACCCTTTCATCGCTTCTGCTTAGCATAACTTTTGTCTGCTGACATATTGAAAACAAAATTATTATGAGTTCGTTTTTGAGACAATCATCCAAATGTTGCTGCAACTCTGCCACTTTCGCATTTTTACGAGGAGATCGTGTTGTTGTCACTCGTTTATTATTGAGTAATATTGCAGTACAGTGCACCCAAAGAAGTTTATACTATAACGACCTTTTTAACCGTACTTGTCAAACGAAGACAATCTGTTTACCTTTTTCAACCCGTTACGACAGAATAAACCCAATCAATTATCCCTTGCATGGTTTTCGTTTGTCAAATCACACAGAGACTGCAAAAACAATACTCCACATAATCCGATCCGCCCAATAACACCGACTTCGTGAACTTCTACATTTTTCCTCCCTCGGGGGCGCGCGAAGACGACACGAAGTCGAAACCAACATTTCACGACATCGTCACCAGGAAATATACGCGCCAGCCGAGACAATGGCCTGGATTCCGGAGGAATATCATTTTATGCAGCGTTTTAACACCCATTGCATCATAAAGAAGAAGAGAAAACATGGTATAAATTTGCCGGTGGGGGCCATTCTAAAGCTTTTATAGTGTAATCCATTACCATATAAATTAGACTTGCCAGACGGAGCTTGTTTGCTCAATGCCACTTGGAGAAACCCAACGAGAACATTTAATTCTAAGTCCCTTTTATAGACCTCGTTTATGTTTCGTCGGAGTTGTGTTGTATGTCTGACACCAGTTTGCTCTCACCTCAGAAGCAGCTTATAGGAGAAAATTTAAATGGAGCAGCAACGTAAAGTGATTTTTGCACACTGCGAATGTTAAGGACAGGTCATATGCTAACATGTCGTAAGGCCTTGCGATTAAAGAGTCGTGGGTGTCGTGCAAAAATGCTTTTAAAACGGGATAAGGCAACAAATTAGTCGCTGTGCACATAACAGCGGGAGGTCCTTCTCTCCTCTAAGATGTGTGTGTGCTTCTGCTACTTCATGTCAGTAGATATATTGGTCTCTTTTGTTTGACCTTGTGGCAGCAGAACATGTGATGTGTCCGACCAAAAAGTTATAGAAATTAGGCGCTAGGCGAAGGAAACTAACTACATTTGAAATATATTGTTGGATGGGATATAAAAGACTACAAGTTTTTCTATAAATATGCAAGCAGGAAGTATATTATACATGTACTTTGTTATGTTTGGGTACGTCCGTTATTTCCAACACTTTTTAGAACAAGCTTCTTCTTTTTCCTCTCCTTCATTTACCAGTTGGGGAATTTGAAGAGCTTCTTTGAAATCGATTCTTCTTAGACCAGACAAAGCGCAGAGTAATTATCCCCTCTTTGAAAATTGCAAGGATCCCCTTTTCACTCCTCACCCCGGGTGAGACACGTAAAGAAGAAGCACAACTTGCAGTCAATACATCAAACGGACACTGTGTCAAAATTGACACGGTTGCTTCTTCTTTTTAAGGGTCCTATGGACAAATGGTCGAGTACATAACAGTTGTACCCATCGAAATAATACTGTATATTATATATTACTAGGTATATCACCTGTGCAACCGCCACGGTGGCGGCATGGCCTTCCACTGCCCCGAGGGCACGGCCTTCCAGCAGCGCACCATGGTGTGCGACCACAGACACATGGTCGACTGCAACAAATCGGAGCGCTACTACGACGCCAATCTCAGGATTGGGCAGAGGAATCTGAGACTCATTGACGACTTTGAACGTGAGTATTTCATCATTTTAAAAGGTAATACCGTAAAAAATGTTCTTTAATCTTCAGCTCCTACCGTGTTCATGCAACTGATGGTGAAGGAAGAGGACGAAAACAAGGTAGCCGTCGTGAGAGCGCCACAGAGGTTCAAGCAGAGACCGAAACCGAAAGCTAGCACGAATCCACCGCCACAGAGGAGACCCAAGAGCCATCCGAGGCCCACACCTCCTCCCCCTCCCCCTCCGCCACCACCTTCGCCAACAGCGCCAACAACTCCATCTAGACCCGGATTCCAACGCCCACTCCCGCCGCCCCCGGGTGCAACCCAGTTCCACCTTCCGCCCCGGAAAAGGCGGCCACCTCCCAAGACGACCCCAAAGCCAGACTTTCTCCAGTTGGTGATTCAAGATCCGTACGCGGAGGCCAGAAGAGAGAACAACAAGAATCTCAACATTAATCAAGATTCCATTTTCAACGAGATCGACCCGGAGCCGGCGAGGAGACCGTTTAGAAAAGCAGCTCCGGCAGTGGCAGAGTTCCTCCAGCCACCGGCTGTCAATGCACCATTCTCGGACTACACCCGGCCGAGACGAAGGAAGAAGATCAGGCAGTCTCCGTCCCTCAGGAGACACTTCCAGATCCCGGAGCAGCACCCGCTCAACAACATCCTGCCGAAGAGAGCTCGTGTGGTGGGTGTGCGCCCGTTAAGAGACGCCGGACTCATGAGCGCCAAGGAGTTTGTCAACCACTTCCCGGACATGTCCAAGATCCGTGCCGTCATCCCAGTGGCCGTGGGGCGGAGTCAGGCCAGGGCCATCGAGAGGCTCATTCAGGCGAATGGAACGTTGAATGCCAGGGAGAAGGAGGCGCTTCTAACACAGCTGGAAGGCGCAATCAAGCTGAGTGACAAGTCTGCCACGGCTGGTGAGTTCAAGCTGCGGCCACGCGGAGGCGGCCCAGGGCCGAGGTTCTTCAGCGGCCCGAATGATATTGAATTCGGGTTTAAACCGATTCTGACGACAACAACGACGACGACGACGACAACAACAACAACAACACAGGCGACGCCCAAGGCGGACGCGTTCTTCTTCACGACGACCGAGCCCGCGCTGCAGGAGGACGAGGATTTGAGAACGCCGAGGAAGACGCAGTTGTTCGACATGAGGAATCTATTCTACATCCCGCCGGCGGCCAAGCCCAAGGCGGTCGTCAACAGAAGCAGGTTTCAGACCAACTTCTTCTCGCCGTGAATGTGAACTACCATGTTCGAGATTATCAAGTGCCATTTGGGAGAACATAAATACACGAGACGATTCTTTCACCAAAGTGAATTCTGGGACTTTGAAAAAGCAGAAAGAAAGACTGATAAAAAGATGTAAACTGTGGTTTTATCAAGTGTTCAGTGTGATAGAATCGAATATATTAAGCTGGAATGTTTTGAATAAATTAAAAGAGCAAAAGTCTTCTTGTCCTGTAAACCAGTCCGATTAAGGTAAATGTAAGAATATGAAGCCATGTGAAGGAAGCCAGCACAAAAAATGAGAAATGCAGCACCCACCTGTGGGGATAATGGGCGAATAATAAGTTGTAATGTAAATAACAATATATTTATAAAGATAACACCAATGTATGATTAAGTTCAATGCGAAATATATATTATTTTCTGTTTAAATATATTGGAATTCAAGGAAAGGTTTCGTGATTGTGTGTAACTTGTTGCGCCCTTTTTAAGTTAAATCCACGGCAAGGTCTACTAGTAGGGTCTAAGGAATACTTTCAGGTCTTTTTCATAAAATCACTAAAATCTAAAATATGTGGGGTTGGGGGGAAGGTATATTTTTGTTGGTTGGATTACAATAAATAGAAAAAGTTCAAATTCAGTTAAATGGCACCAGAGCTTTAAATCACTTTAAAAGGAGGAAGAAAAGGCATTTTCCGGAAAACTGCAAGAAAACTGCCGGAAAACTTCTTCTTTCCTTCCTCTCTTTTTTGCACACACTGTCCACCTTGCTAGATAAGGGAGGAAAACTGCAGGAAAAGTAAAAGAAAACTATCAGAAAACTTCTTGAGAATGGAAGTTTTCCTCCATTTTTCCTCCTGGAGAGGCCTTAAAACTTAAGACTTAGGTTGGATAACCTGGAGTACTTACGGTCTCTCTTACACCAGGAGGATTGGGAGGAAAAATTCAGGAGAACTACCGGAACAAACTTCCTCCCTCAGAAGAAGTTTTCTGGTAGTTTTCTTGCAGCTTTCCTACAGTTTTCCTATAATTTTCCTGCAGTTTTCCTCCCTTCTCAAGCTAGCAGGGCAGTTTGTGCAAAAAAAAGTTTTCTGGAAGTTTTGTGGTAGTTTTCCCCGCAGGTTTCTGGAAAATTCCTCGTTTTCTTTCTGGTGTAGAATATTACATTTAACAAATGGTTACCGGAAAATATTTTGTGCATTTAACCGAACTACTGTCCTTAATATGTATTATGGAAGCAATCAATATTTACACCTAGTGGTTTGCGCACAAAGTTCCAAATATTTTTGTATTGCATCAACTTCAGAAATTGTCTTATGAAAGTACAATATTTGTTTCGTATATTATTTATGAGTTACTTTTTTATCCCCTTTATGTCTCAACTCTGACTAGAACTTTTCATTGTACATGTAATTTCAATTCATGCCACAAGGATAGTAGTCAATTATCCAAATCGTTTTATTAAATATTTGGTGTATGATTATAGGGATTAGAACCCTAGTATTCTCTTTGGACTTTGACTTGCTGTTGCACCCATCAATCTCAGTATTCTCATACTTCAAAATATCATTATAAGCTGCTTATTGCTTGCAAATTTGCAGAAATCCAAAATCTAAAGAGAGCCAAGTAATTTTTGACCTTTGTTTCTGCTACTTAAAGTATATGTTTCACATCCTGGGCAATGTATGCTACCTTGCACATATTATAATTAATGACCATTCTTTAAAATTCTTTATTTGGCCGTATAAATGTACACCAAGATACGTCCATTTATAAACTTTTGTTAAGTTACCGTGACGCATGTGGAGAAAATAATGAATGGCCGCCCACACGGAGAATCTCGGTGTCACTCGTTTTCAGCGTCGATTTTGTAATGAAACTAAAGATGAGCTTTTAGTTGTGGAGTTTCTATACAATGTAAAATGTTATGATAGTGTATAAGACATAGCTATTCAGAATGGTTTGTTGGATACATAATTATATTTTATTAGAAGAAAATTGAAACTTCACTTTGTATTTTAGTAAATTTCGAACAATAATAATGAATAATGTAACTTGCCAAGTAAGCCCATAAAAGCGGACAAGTGCTAAGAAAAAAGGCACATAATGTAGAAATAGTAACAGGGTCTGTTATTATTATTACCCGGATATTTAAAATCTCCCACAATAAATAACTCATAAATGAACAAAGCAGACGGATCTAAACGATTTATTTAAACAGTTATATTTTCAGAAAACTATGTTATAATATTAATAACATCTTTAATAATAATTTATGTTTCATGAGAACAGTGACAACAATTAAAAAATAGAGAAACCCAATCAATATTTATTTGTATCCT